>BQNB010026431.1:0-20000 GCA_026074375.1 Tanacetum coccineum | reverse complement strand
TGAGTTATCTCGACAACTCCTCCAATTCAGAAGGTGCCAAACGATAGAGAGACTTTGCAACTGGTACAGCTCCAGGGATTAACTCAATCCGGAACTCAATTTCCCGGAGAGGTGGCTATCCTGATAAATCATCTAAAAATTCTTGAAAGTCTCTAACCACAACAACTCTTCTTGTTCCTTATCTCTAGTCCTATACTCTTTAAAAGTCTTTGCTTTCTCTTCTGTCTTTCTCCTAATACACTAAACACATGCCCTCTAGTTAATGGTATCCTTACTACACTTTCTCAAGACAAACTCTATTTCTGCGTTGATAACAACTAATCCATTCCTCTATAATCTAACACTCAACAACTCCATGACCAAAAGGTATCCAAATCGGATGATCCAAAAGACATGACCCTCGATTTCTAGTTTGCAACCCTCAATAACCTTATTAATCTCTACTAGCTTCCCGCTAGCTATCTCAATCTCATATCTAAAACCTAATTCACTGGGCTCTATGCCTAACAGAGGTATAAAAGTAGTGGAAACAAAGCTATAGTCGGCACCAGAGTCAAATAAGGTAGTGGAAAAATGATTATTTAAAGTAAACTACCCGTCAAAATGTTCGAATCCGGCGAGCTTCATCTCTCCCAACTGAATGACCTACCTCTATCGCTTGTTCCATTGGTTGCCACGACCTTGACCCTCGTATAAGCAACAACTGTTTAGATAGTTTTCCCCGTCCTTGTGACTCTATTCAATCTAGACAAGCTGACTGACATGTCCCCGGGGGTTTTTCTGACCACACTAGTAACAATCCCTACACAGTTTGGGTTTCCGCATAGGACGGATACACATTCCTCTCACGTCTCTAGAATCCTTTGCCAAAAGACCAGGCGGTTTACAGTAGAGAAATGTGTAGAGGGGGCCTCTAGGACATACGGTAAAGTTTCAGTAGGTACACTAGGGCCAAGCCACCTGTATTCTCCTCTTCCTATAGGGGTTTGCGGTGTAGCAAAGCATTCCAGTCCTATCCTCTTGTTATACATCCCTACCAGTTTCTTATCCTGTCTATGTTCCCCTCTATTTCCCTCTTAGTTTACAACCTTCTTAATTGATCCATTCCTAACAGCCTCATTGGTCAGTGCACCCGAAATCTGCACAGCCTTCTGCATAGTCTTTGGCTTCGTTGCTTCCACCATCCTACGGATCTATAGAGCAAGGCCATACACTTACCTCTCAATCTTCCTACTTTCTGGAGTTACTAAGTGAGGAACTAACCTAGCCAACTCAATACAACCTATAGAAAACGCAAAGGACAACCCTGACATGGGCGTGTATTCCACAACACAGTTTCCTACCTTTTGTATCTCAGAATAGGACAAAAAAACTCTTCTATCACATAAACTAAAAGCTCTTCCATGACATACTAACTACAACTTCCTGGCTTACAGAGATCTGAGAGTTCACCACGTTAAAGCCTTGAGCCACAAATGAAGCTGTATGTATTTTCCTTTGGTCAATAGACAACCACTCAATCCTGCACAGGGAGGGGGGAGGGACTCCATTTTTCTCAATACCATCAGAGTAGAACTAAACACCTCCCTTACCATCATATTCCTTAGGGTTACAAGCTAAGAACTCTTTATATGAACAACCTACCCGGTTACCATTCACTAACACATTCCTAATGTTCTCCTGAACATTCTCATTAACCACATTACCATTTTGATTTCCAACATTTCCTTGGTTACCAACCTGAGCTAGAATGGAGGGTAAGAGGTTCTGCAATTGTTGGGCAATGATCGTCGAGAATTCAGGTGCTCCTCTCACACCCCTATTGACTCCCTCTACATTTCCATTGCCTCCCTCTACTCCCACATTAGCTCTCACTCCTTGGTTATTCCTTTGACCATTTAATTCATCAACATGGTCATCATTACCTCCCCTAGGTCCTCTACCCCTCCTATATCTACCAACCCGTTCACCCGTTCCCCCTCCTCGTGATTTAGCAACAGGTCGGCCAACACTTCGGGTCCTCATCCATAGCGGCATTATCTACACGAGGGAGAACATGGACAATGTCAGGTAGGTAGGAAGACTAATCATATATATAGAATATCTTACTATATATATAATTATACACATAATACCCCCTTGTGGTGTCAACATCAATTTGTGTGAACAATATTACCAAGTACGAGTAAGTTGTGATACTTTCATAACTACATTGGCCACTGTATTTATATCTGCATCCTTTCCCAGTCGTACTCAGTATTAAGCTCATACATCTCAATGACTGACATAACTAAAGCACCAAACCGCTAACACGCTAAAGCAAGCAAAAACAGAACACCGCGCACATAGATCCTATACATAACTAAATGATGTATCTTAGGTTATAGTCTAGGCCAACCCACCTAGTTCTCTATAACCTTGGCTTTGATTACCAATTCTGTCACACCCTGACAATGGCGGAAACTTAGGAATGCAACATAATGATCAATCATAGCACAAGATATAATATAAAGAAAACTACAATGCATAAGCTTCAAGTGTTACGAAGACCATCAACCTTGAACAACCTCGAGTCATATCCTAAATCATAACTAAAACCAAAATCTCTTACAAATCCAAATGCACACATAGGGGTCCAAATCCAAACTTAAACCAAAATTAAAAACCAAACAAAATAAACAAAGCAAGAATTTACTTGAAAATCCACACGAGATACTTCTAAGCCTGCTATCACATATCACCAACTTATTCATCTTTCACTTCACCTGAAAATGATACTCAAAAACGTCAACAATAACGTTGGTAAGCTCGTAGGTTTGACCTTAAACCCAAAAGTTGTGCCAATATCTTAAAATAGTAAACAATAGTGCAATATGACAGTGAATATATGCAAACAACCCATGACTTAGCATCCTTGCTAATCATGTAACACGACCTAGAAATCCCGCTAGTCGATCACCCTGCCCTAGCATCCCCGCTAGTCAGGTAGCAAAATATTTCACTTACGCACCTAAAGGGCCTACCAGCTGGAGCACTAGATTAGGGCAGGACCTCACACATACTAGGGTAGGCGTACCCAGCCGATCCAATAACCATACAGATGCTGGGATAGGCGTACCCCTCCGATCTAAACAATCATGCAACAAATAATATTCATATAGCAGTCATAACCAGTTATCTTGTCCAAAAAACAAACCACATTTCGCACAGTTCAATTCAAAATAATTCAAAACACATTTGAGTATCATTTTCCCCTAACAAAAAAATAGTAGAAAAATGGGGCTACGAGAACTCACCTCAAGCAAGTCTTTAGCAACCACATCTCAATCACACAAGCAAATGCAACGACGTTCGCATACGACCTAGTCTAGTTAATTTCTGATGTGCTATCGTTGTATGGTATTTTTAAGATGATTCAAGTTTTAAATTTATATTTTGCCAACTAAACCAAAAACAACACTTTAACGGGCAATGTACCCGATCGGTAGTAGTTTCGTGGTAAGTAAGGTGTCGAACACTTGAAGTGAGATTAAATCTATCAATTTAATTAATATATTGGTTATCTAATCAATGTTAATTCTATTTTATTCTAAACCTATGTTAAACCCATGTCAGTCTAAATCCTAATTCTAACGGGAAAAGGGGATTTTTAGCCTCAGAGACGGGCACGGTTTGGTTGGTGTCTATAATCAATTCAAGACACTTTAACCCACGCAAGCTTATTAACAAAAGATGAAAGAGCAGTCTAACCTTATATAAGAAAACTATATTAACCATTATTAATCTGATTAGAATGTTGGTTTGTTTATTTAGTGCAATAATTTCTTCTCTCGAGGTGGCATATCATTCGTAAGACTTAGGCGTTACATCATCCTAAGACCTAGATAGAATAATTCTATCATAATTAAAGCATCCTTATAAAGCATCCTTATTTGCTGATTATAATCTATCTTAGGGATTAAGGGCAAAGGGTGATCTTGTTAATCTAGATATAGAGGACGTTACCCACTTACCTCTTAATGGTATTTAAACCATAGTCTTACACTTGTCCAACTATCCAATGAATCAGAAACATTACCTTGTTGAATTTATTTAGGTCATCTGTAGTCAACCGATTAATAAACCATTGGCAATATCCAATTAACTAGTTAAGGCCCGAGCGTATCCTAGACACAGACTAGATGGACAATATTGGTGTAACTATGATTTAGATGTCTATATTATATGATTGGAGTGCCATTCCGGAATCTAGTCTGCTTGGTCCGCTTCAACTAGATCTAGTTGAATGACGAGGTCGAACATACAAAAGCGGCGTAAACAAGTATAAATTGATAAAACATAACAAGCACTCAACGATAAATCAGAAATCAAGATAAAAATACCAAACATTCTGATCTTCCTAAAATGGCGAATAACGAGGTATTAGCTAGTAAAATCATAATAAATTATTGAGAGCAATTATTTAGCCAGGTAAACTAACCCCACAATTAAGAATGATACAAAAACTAAATGGATTACTAAAGTATATGGATTTACGTGTTGTTCCTTAGAAATTGATAGCGTTGCTCGACCTTTTCTGTTCTTTTTCTCTTTTGAAAATTGACTTTTGTGGTTTAGGTATCGAGAATATGATTGAGCACACTTAAAACTCGTTTTTGAGTTTTCTATTTATAAGGTCTGGAGGTCGGTTGGATACGGCGTATCCAAGAGTTTGATACGGCATATTGGGGATTTCTTGGAGTAGGGACCACGCTTGATATCTTCCAGAATATTACATTGATTCCATATGTTGAATACGGCGTATTGATTCTCTCTGGATACGGCGTATTGATCTTTATTCCTCTGTGGTCTTTGGTGAGTGCAGGCACGGATATACCATATCTTCCTTGATGGATATGGCGTATTGGTCTTCAGAACAGTAATCTTCAAAATATCTTCATTTAAGCTCCAGAATGCACGCCTTTTGCTAACTTTCACCAATTACTCCATAATTACTACAATTCTCAAATATAAACGATTAAGCAACAATTCTTTGCAATAACTATACAAAATGTGTTAATAACATAGGATAAATGATGCTATAAAATAGACGTTATTTGATGTCATCAAATACCCCCCACTTGAATCCTACTTGTCCTCAAGTAGACTTTAGAAGTTTATAAAAATGTATCCCTAAGGATATTTTCCACTAAAGCACTTTTTTGATCTATTACAAGTACACAACCAAACACCTCACGAAATAGGAAGATGAAAACACTAAAATCACTCAACTAATCTATGTGGTAACATGTAACTAATTTACTCAATTGCTCGGTCATGACGAGTATTCTATCATAAGCTTGGCAAGGATACACATCTCCATCGCTAAAGCTAAGGAGTAACAAGTTTATAAAGGTAAATATGGGTTTTTGTATGGAAAGGCATACGGTTTGATCATTCTACAATCTTTCACCAGAAGTACCACTCCAACAAGGCAGCTGAAGCACACATACACACCCGAAACGCCGGGATAGACATGTGTGTTCGATCACATCCCTATTCGAATTTAACCAACAGTTAGGATGAAGAATGATATAGGGTAGGAACCTTCTAACTTTCACCAAAAGTCGTAAACCAACAAGGTACAAGACATGCATACATAGCCGTAATGACGGAATAGACATGCATGTTCGTATGAATCCTCATTCGCGTAAAACCAACGGCTAATCATTAGGTGAGAGGGAAGTAAATTATTGTTAAATAAAAATCAAGAAACAAATAGATTAAGACTTAAGATACAAGTTGCTAGACACTTATTTCCCGACCATTACCATGATAAAGACACAACTATTTACAACGTCTTGATCATAGATCAAAAACAACAACCTAAGTTGGCGTTCCCGTAACGGTCAACTTCCCAATCTTCCTAAAACTTTACATACTCTACAAGGCAAGTGGCGATATCTTCCACTTTGTACAATACTCTACATCGTTGATTTTTTAGACGTATCAACGAATAATCGATCCTTCGTGTAATTCCTTCGGTAGTTGCGAAACGATTATCTTCAAACTTTCTTTCTCTTTTTGTATTTTTCTCATTTTTTTGATTTTTTTTGCTAACTATACTTCAAATCTCGGTGTAGTTTCACCATCTTCACGATCATAATAATTCTGGATAATTTCTTCGATAGTTCCTTCATCTTCGGATTCACCAATAATTGTGACGGTAGTAAAATCACATGAGCTTTGACTACTAATATACATTCCCATTTGCAAGCCAATTTCCGACGCACCAAAGATAGAAAATGACACAAGACTCGGGAAATACAAACTTTACACTTTAAGCAACTAGCAACTGTAAATTAAACTTAATCTAACAGGGTAGGTTAAGGTGTAAGGGTGTAACGAAACAAATAGTTAGTGTAATTCCTAAAGGATTAGTTCTACGGGTTGTTCTAATGGATCATCACTCTAATGATGAGAGTGGAAAAGGGTTTAAACAGAAGGTTAAATAACTGGTGTAGTTAGTTAATAATCAACATGTAAAGGCGATTTGGGTGTAATCCTAAATTTACCAATTTAAACAAGTTACTCCATCTAAATCCATAGTACTCATCACTGTGGTCTCGAGTGCTATACCAAGCCACGTTTTAAAGTCTACAAAATCACTGGCACACTCATATTTTATGGAATTTGGGTAAACATTTAGAAACAAAAAGGTTAAATCCTTACAATATCTAACAAGGGTTATTGTGTGGGGGTTATGTCTCATGTAATTTCATAAAAGTATGCTTGAATTTTTTTTTAAATTTGAGCATAATTTAAGCATTTTAAGTGGAAATTTAGGGACAAGTAAACATTTAATTTCATTACCACCAACTTGACGATTACAACGTCCTTCGGATGTATATATAAAACATTAAATACGGGAATTTAAAAAGAATTAGAATGGGAAACTCCCCTGATATTTGCTCGGTAGTGATTCTCCATGTAACTTTATTGAGCAAGAATTCATGTTGAACAGCCGTCTTGAGGTTTCAAGACTCCAACACTTCAGTATCTCTAGATTTTGTAGATTCTCTACCAACATCGTCGATTTTTCTTTCACGAGGTCCTGTGTAAATTCTTAGAAAATAAATACAATTCTATCTTCGTGTATTCGCTTGGTTAGACTTAAAATAAATACCTAAAACTGTACAGGAAGTCAATACGTCGTATCCATTCCCCAGGATATGCCGTATTGATACCTGTATACGCTGTATTCATTTAATGAATACGTCGTATAGACTGTGCTGAAAATAAAGACTGGATAATGTCCAGATAATCAATACGTCGTATCCATGGGGTTTGGATACGCCGTATAGACAGTCTGGAAAAACAGACTCGATAAAAATTGAAAATACATTTCGAGTTGTGTTGAGAATCGTTTAGCTCATCTAGGATAATAATAACAATGATTGATAACACGCAGCGGAATAATAAATGTACCAACAAAGTTATCACAAAGGGTTTGCTCTGTCATTGAACGTTTCCTATTTACCCCAACTATAATTTAGGGCTATACCAAACTAACTATGGTGTATATTCGACTTTAATTTAGTCGACTTTTCTATGTAACTATCTAGTATAAACTAACTTCGGGTATACACATCACCTTTACTACTCGACTCTCATCAAATCGATGTTTTCTATGGATGGATCTATTTAAAAACCAGATGCCTTACCATCTTTATTTAATAAGCCGAGGTTACAAAGAAACCTAGCTTACATAGAAGCTTACTTGTATTTTACAATTATCGTCCTTGTTGTTTACATCTTTCTTCAATCTTTGCATATTTAGCTTTGTAATCTTCAAATCTCAGATCCCACAATCTCTCCCCTAGTTGGATATTACAAAATAATTCTCCATGTATGAAAACAATCTTCAATGCTTCCCCTTGACTTTAAGATCTTCTTTGAAACATGCCACCAACACATAATAAGCTAAAATAATATCTCTGTAGTCTTCTCCCCTTTTTGTAATCATCCAGTAGGGGTCTTCTTGTAGATATTGCAACTTTAAACACTTCCCTCAAGTGGTGACATGTTGAATGGTTAAACATTTAATCAATAAGCTTCCCCTAAAACCCATATGTTTAACATCTCTTGAATCTCGAACTCTGTAGGCTCTATGTAGTGATCACTGATGAAGAAAATAAAGTATATACGAATTTGATGAAGAAGTAGAATCTCCAAAACTTTGTGTCTTATGTCTGCTTATCCACGTGACGTCTAACTTAAAATAAAATCTGTGAAATATATGTAGCAATCACCGCAACCTCTGACAAAATCCTCATCTTCTATGAGACACATACTAAGTGATAGCAAATGTACGCATTGAGCACCATAAGAGAAATCGCACACCTTTGCTAGATTTTAACAAGTCTTCGTCACACCATTTAAGCACGAACAAGTTATCTTAAAAGCCAACCACAACTTTAAGATATGATAAGACACGCACTTGTGAAACCCAACTACAACATCAAATAAGCAATAATCAATCGTCTTCGTAATCACATCTTTAAAAAAATCTCCAAAAATACGAGCCATAAATCAATAATAATAAACTAAAATAATTTTAGTTCTGTCCGAGATCCAAACCGTGTGTGTCATCCGATATCGAGTAATGCTAACAGTACAAACATGTTAAGACTGTTCTTCTTCTGGCAGTATTAAAAACGAACAGTACTATCATTAACTGTAACAAAAGTAATAACCTTGAGCAGCACTCGACCATCACCAATATACTAAGGCAGTATTAATATTTCATGATCTTTTTTATGTGCCCAAGTGTATCCATCATGAAAATAACCCATGTGTTATACGTGAAAAGAAAAACATACGGTTAACACACGTATTTCTTGTCGCCTCCATTCTATTCTTTCACAACAACACTTTGATAATCACATGTCCACGAACCGAACTTCCAGTAGGCAACAGCAGCCCAAGTTGTAAATTCTTATTCGGCCCATCTTCATTAATTTTTGTGCAAGCCCACTCAAGACTCACTTGTTAAAATACTTCACTGGCCATTAATTATGGTATAAACCAATGGCCCAATTCTGACCGTTTAACCTGCTACAAAAATAAATGAAATGCCACATGTGGGACTCGAACAACTGACCTTTAGGAAACAATACATAACAACAACCGCTTAACCAACTGCGCTATGAAGCCAGTTGTGTTATTCTACTCGTAATGTATTATTTTTTCCATCCTTTATTGCATAGCAACACATTATCTATCACAAAACTGTCGCTAAACTGGTTCTCCTTCCTCCCATGTATATTAGTAACAATTCTTTCTGTCACTAAACTGTTGCTAATAATATTGCTCCTTCCTCCCAAATCCTTTTATGACACTTATTCTGTCACCATTCTGTTACAATGCTGTTGCTATACCTTGGTAGTATAAAAATAAAGGTAGCAATACTAATATTGTAGTTTGGCATGTAAATTTCTTTGATAGTTCCTTCGTTCTTCGGATTCACCAATAATTGTGACGGTAGTAAAATCACATGAGTTTTGACTACTAATATACATTCCCATTTGCAATGTGCAAATTTCCAACCGCACCAAAGATAGAAAATGACACAAGACTCGGGAAATACAAACTTTACACTTTAAGCAACTAGCAACTATAAATTAAACTTAATCTAACAGGGTAGGTTAAGGTGTAAGGGTGTAACGAAACAAATAGTTGGTGTAATTCCTAAAGGATTGGCTCTACGGGTTGTTCTAATGGATCATCACTCTAAAGATGAGAGTGGAAAAGGGTTTAAACAGGAGGTTAACTAACTGGTGTAGTTAGTTAATAAGCAACATGTAAAGGCGATTTGGGTGTAATCCTAAAATTTACCAATTTAAACAAGTTACTCCATCTAAATCTATAGTACTCATCACTGTGGTCTCGAGTGATATACCAAGCCAAGTTCTAAAGTCTACAACATCACCGGCACACTCATATTTTATGGAATTTGGGTAAACATTTAGAAACGAAAAGGTTAAATCCTCACAATATCTAACAAGGGTTATTGTGTGCGGGTTATGTATCATGTAATTTCACAAAAGTATGCTTGAAAATTTTTTAAATTTGAGCATAATTTAAGCATTTTAATGTGAAAATTAGGACAAGTAAACATTCTAATTCCATCCCCCCACTTGAATTATACAACGTCCTCGTTGTATATATAAAACATTAAATACGGGAATTTAAAAAGAATTAGAATGAGAAACTCCCCTGATATTTGCTCGGTAGTGATTCTCCATGTAACTTTATTGAGCAAGAATTTGTGTTGAACAGCCGTCTTGAGGTTTCAAGACTCCAACACTTTAGTATCTCCAGATTTTGTAGATTCTCTACCAACATCGTCGATTTTTCTTTTACGAGGTCCTGTGTAAATTCTCAGAAAACAAATGCAATTCTATCTTCGTGTATTCATTTGGTTAGACTCGAAATAAATACCTAAAACTGTACAGGAAGTCAATACGCCGTATCCATTCCCCAGGATACGCCGTATTGATACCTGTATACGCTGTATTCATTTAATGAATACGTCGTATAGACTGTGCTGAAAATAAAGACTGGATAACGTCCAGATAATCAATACGCCGTATCCATGGGGTTTGGATATGCCGTATAGACAGTCTGGGAAGACAGACTCGATAAAAATTGAAAATACATTCCGGGTTGTCTCCCGGCAAGCACTTTTGTTTACAGAAAAGTCTTTAAGTTAGACTTGCCCCAATTTAATCCCATCCTTATAAAACAATTTAGGGTCGAACGGGATGCCAAATGACACATACAAATTCTTGATTAGGAAAATGAATGACATCCCTTTGTTAAGATGATTCCAAGTCATGATATTAAAATTTAATTCCTTGATAAAAGTTTCAGTTTTGAAAAATTTATTAGATGTATCATGACTTGTTTCCAAAAGCTTATTTGACCCATGTGCATAGGCACCAACATCGGTATTTATTACATCAGGTAATGGTTTGACAGATAAATCCCCCGAAGAGTGTTCAATATCGACTTTATCATTATCATTGTCCGTATCCATTTTTAATTCATCAGGATAAATTACGTTAAAAGGAAATAGATCATTAAAGTTTAAAACGTTTTGTTCCTCTTCATCACATTCGGACAATGATGTTTCATCTTTCAAATTAAATTCATCGATATGTTGAGGGTTTAAAATCGGTTCAGTTAATAAATCTGATTTGGACGTTTGAGCATCATTGTAAACAATGGCTGGAAATTCATTCTCGAAATCTTTAAAGAAGTCTAAATCATCAAAATAACTGACCGTAGGCTTGGGTGATGGAAACAAAGGCATATTGACTTTATCATCATCATTTTCCGAATCCGTTTTTAAATCATTGACAGAAATTATTTTGTAAGAAAATGAATTTTTGTCGAAAATTATCGTGCAATCTTCATCGTCGGATTCGTCAAATGATATTCTAAAGTCGATTTCATCGTTGTTAAGAGAACTTACCGTAGGCTCACACGAGAGTGCTGCTTCAGATGTTAACGTGTCGTTAAAGACTAAAGATGGGAATTCAGTTTCAACAGATTCGAGGTCGTGAACGTCTTCATTATCCCAGATCTTACCATACGTAGCAGTTTCCCAGTTATACACCTTACCACGCCTACGAGCTTTTTCTTTCTCAAGCCTGATATACTCCTTCATAGTAATGTTGGGGTCGTCCATTTTAACCTATAATAAATTCGCTAGGAAAGAAAACTGTCAAATAGCTTAATACGCCTTATTCAGTGAATTGAATATGCCGCATTGATGATAGAGTCGAATACGCTGTATTGGTTTGAAATAAAATTATACGCCGTATCCAATAAATTGAATACACCGTATTAGTTTGAAAAAAAAAATTCTACCGCGTACTTTGAATAATGCGAAACACACAAACCTACAATATGCAAAAAATATACAATGCAGAAAATTAAATACACAAAACAAGCACGCAAATATGCAAATTAATCTAAGCTACACTAATCCTAATGGTTAGATCTAATATAATGTTAAAAACCAAAATATCAAATAAAAAATAAGATTAATTTTCACTCCCCGGCAGCGGCGCCAAAAACTTGATGTGTCGTTGTGTGGTGTATATTTTATTGATTCAAGTTTTAAATTTATATTTTGCCGACTAAACCAAAAACAACACTTTAACGGGCAGTTTACCCGATCGGTAGTAGTTTCGTGGTAAGTAGGGTGTCGAACACTTGAAGCGAGGTTAAATCTATCAATTTAATTAATATCCTGGTTATCTAATCTATGTTAATTATATTCTAATCCTATGTTAAACCCATGTCAGTCTAAATTCTAATTCTAACGGGAAAAGGGGGGTTTTCAGCCTGAGAGACTGACACGGTTTGGTTGGTGACTAAAATCAATTCAAGATTAGGGCACTAACTCACGCAAGCTAATTAACAAATGGTGAAAGAGCAGGTAGAACCTTATATAAGAAAAACTGTATTAACCAACATTTAATCTTTGTTTAGAACGTTAGTTTGTTTATTTGTGCAATGATTTATTCTCGACGAGGATGATTATCATTCGTAAGACTAGGCGTATACCATCATCCTAAGACCTAGACACAATAATTCTATCATAATTAAAGCATCCGCATAAAGCATCCTTATTTGCTGATTATAATCTATCTTAGGGATTAAAGCAATGGTGATCTTGTTAAACCCTAGCTCATAGAGATTTTACCCACTTACCGCTTAATGGCAATTTATACACTAGTAGTCTACTTGTCCAACTATCCAATGGAATCAGAACGTTACTTGTTGAATTATCTAGGTCACCTGCTAGTCAACAAAATCAATAAACCATTGGCAATATCCAATTAACTAGTTAAGCCCGAAGCGCATCCTAGACACAGACTTAGAAGGACAATATTTGTGTAACTATGATTCTAGATGTATATATTACTATATGGAGAGCTATCTCGGACTCTAGATCTGCTCTGTCCGCTTCACTAGATCAAGTTGAATGATAGGCCGCATACAAAAGCGCGAAAACAAGTATAAATTGATAAACATAAACAAGCACTCAACGATAAATTAAGAAATCGAGATAAACAAATACCAAACATTTAGATCTTCATAATAATGGCTAATACCCGAAGGTATTAGCCTTCAAACGTCATAATAAATACAAGAGCAATTATTTAGCCAAGGTAAACTAACCGAGTTAACGAATGATACCAAAAACTAAATAATTACTAAAGTATATGGAATTACACGTTGTCTCCTATGGAATTGATAGCGTTGCTCGACCTCTTCTGCTATTTTTCTCTTTTGAAAATTGACTTTTGTGGTTTAGGTATCGAGAATATGATTTAATACACTTAAAAATCGTTTTTGAGTTTTCTATTTATAAGGTCTGGAAGTCGGTTGGATATGGCGTATCCAAGAGTTGGATACGGCGTATTCGGGATTTCTTAGAGTAGGGACCACGCTTGATATCTTCTAGAATATTATATTGATTCCATATCTTGAATACGGCGTATTGATTCTCTCTGGATACGGCGTATTGATCTTTATTCCTCCGTGGTCTTTGGTGACTGCAGGCACGGATACACCATATCTTCCTTGATGGATACGACATATTAGTCTTCAGAACAGTAATATTCAAAATATCTTCATTTAAGCTCCAGAATGCGCGCATTTTGCTAACTTTCACCAATTACTCCATAATTACTGCAATTCTCAAATATAAACGATTAAGCAACAATTCTTTGTAATAACTATAAAAATGGGTTAATAACATGAGATGATGTCATCAATGTCCCATTTTAATCATTCATTTCTAAAACAGTCTTCATGTTTTATGCATAGAGGTTAGATGCGTTGTACAATTACCCGTAATAATTTAGTGGTGTGATGGTTGACGTCTTAACCCAAAATATCTTATCAATCCGATAGTTCAACGATACATACTTATACTATTTAAGGAAAGTAGCTAAGTAATATAAGTAAATATTTATAATAAATAATTATAAATATATCTCGATAAGTCCATTCGGAAACCTTAGTTACCGTAAAAATAATCATAATATGGTTAAAAATGAAACGTTTACTCATAATAAACATATTAGAGAAGCTTCTAGAAAAGTTATATTTTTCGTCTTTTAGTGAATTTATTAAAATAATAAAATAATATTTTATCATTTAAAACCAAAATCATGTTCTTAAGTAAAATTTTCTAAGTATAAACTTTTTACGAAATTTCGACACTTTTTCGACAAAATTCTAAAATCTCAATCTTTAACGTTTACTAAAATGTTTTTCCCAAAATAACGTTCAATATCACTTCGTAAATACATTTCACTTTTAAAAGTTCGTCAAAACTCTTAAAACGACTAAATATCGTTTATTGGGCTTTAAGGCCCAACAAGGGTCCAATAAGGTATTTATATGTCCAAAATACGATCCAAGCCCAAAACCAAGGCCCATTTATATACATAAGCTCATACTAATAAGTAGAAAATAATCCGGACAACAATAAGCCCTCCCATTAAGTCACGGCTTAAATGGGCTTATTGGGCCGTGAGTCCATAAGCTCCAAAATTCCTATATTAAGCTTGAAAATAAGCTAATAAGCTACATATCGCATTTGGTTACTACCATAAGCTATAAAAATAGTCCACGAACATGCGTCATACCACAAAAATATTCAAGATCACTTCCCTTGTGATTTTAAAAAGTGACTTGAGCATATAAGCTCAAAATAAGCCAAGAAAAGCCCACAAAATAAGCTATACAAGCTATTATATAAAATAAGTTATCTAGCAATATATGTTTCTCAACCATCACGACTACAATATCAAAACTAACAAAACCCTATCCTTGTTTCTTTATATTTGAACCCCTAACATTTATGCAAAAATCGATTTTTATTCATTTTTATTCATTTCGTTTCCAAAAATCGATTTTTACGATGATCAACTTGTACAACTAACATTTATGCATCAATATAAACCCAAAAGGACAAACGAAATTTCAATTTGGAAACTTACAAGAAAATATTCAAAAATGTAGATTTTGACACGAACCGGACAACCCAAACGTTGTTTAAATGAATACCCAAATACTCGTATCAACCCGGAATATCACGTTCTTGATCAAAGTTCAAAAATCTATGGTGGTTTGTGGTGGTTGGTGGCGGACGAACACACACACACACACATATATAAGTGTGTGTTTTTTTTAAAAACTAAAATGGGAGAATGAATGGGAATGTTGGTTGTAACATGGAATATATGTGTACAATTTCTAGACAAATGAGCTAAAATCATGCCTCCTTGTCTCCTCTTGGACCCTATCCCACGACAAGGATCCTAGGGGGTCTCGGGTCCTTCTTTTTATGTCGGGATCACTTAAAAGCTCGTAAAACTCAACCGTAAAATACTCCCCAAAGTTACTTAGCATTTGTATTTACTTTAAAAATACTTTTCCATTAACCTAGAGTATTTACACGACATATTTACACTTTAAACCCTTCAAAACACATTTGGACATTAACGGACGTGTCGAGACTCGTTTTTTGGCATTTCTCGAAAATTCACAGGTCAAACCACCCAGAATACAAATAACATAATAATACTTTCCAAAAGGGATTATTAATCACAATAAACCATAAATCACCATAGTTCTCATAAAATCACCACCGTCAACACAGTACAATATCTGAATAAACTGACAAACGTCAAATAGTCAAAGGACTAAAAATAAAATATTCAGAACACAAAAAGGGCAAAGGTTACATTAACCATCCTTAGTTATTACATGAAATCACAAAGTCGATTGCAAGACAACAAGATTAGTTGTCGAATTGCAATTCACACTTGCAATGAAAATGTTTCATTGAGTCTAAAGTGTTCAAATGTTGTGTTATTAGCTATGGTCAAATTATACATGCTAAACTTAACACACTCTAAGTAGGATTGACGACTTATTAATTTCCATCGGGAAACTCATAAGTACTCCAACTTGATAAGCAAGTCTTGGATGTCATTTCTAAAAACTCAAACCGAGAACCCTTATAACTTATATAAGTTTCTCTTAATAACCTTATATCATCAAAATCTTCCAAATAATGGAAAAATGATCCTTGCCTAAATTTGTCACCTCCATGGATTGATGGATCCTTCGTCCTAGATTTATTTTTGGTTTAGGTAGATCCGCCCCTATGGCATTAGATTTAAACATCTTTCTCTTATCAATCTCTTGCTTAAAATTCTAACATACATGTAACTAAACTTTAGTTAATCATCATTATTTCTACAAAGAAATAAACATAAGATCTATTGAGGTAAATAACCTTAATTGGATTTCTTTCATAAAAGACATGCAAAGGTGCATTCTTTGAACACTCTCAATATAGAGCATTACACATTGTCACCCTTAAGCATACTCCTAGGTTCTAGATGATTCATTATCTCTTAAAATTACAACAACTTGCTTTTTCTCTCATTCAACTGTAGAATTCCACACATCTTGATTAGGATTATGTGAACCAGAACTAAAGCATGTTAGTTGAGTCATATTAGGCCCTGAGTGATAAGACAATACACATTTTATCTTTCCTACACTTAATTAGGCAAATACAGAAATTCTATTTTGTCTAACATGAAAATGACTACGTGAGAATCTATTGCACTAGAAATTCAATTTGACCCAATGATTGAATTGCTTCTAAGAGTAAAGTTGGGTCCGTGGTATAACCTGTAAAAATAGTCGTGTTTAGCCTGAATTGAGCACCTCTAGTGATAGTCTCATATTCATTCCCTAATTTGACTAAATGACTTCTCCTAGATATGCCTAATGATAGTCTACATTGATGGACTTTGTATCTCATTAGGAGTGCACACTAAGCAAGTAGAAATTAGGTTTCTCCTTAGTCAATATAGACAACATGCACCTCACATATGTGCTTTGAAGTTTCAAGATGATAACTTACTCCCATGTAATGCAATTATATGCCTTCGTGATTATCTTGATGCTCAACGTTTATTTAAAAGATTACGAAAAGAAAAATAGAGGCTTCAACAGGAAGAAGTTTTGAGGAAAACCTAAGCAACTCCACATCAATCTGACCTTCATCAAAGCATTAGCTCAAATGCCGAAGTATGCCAAATTTCTAAAAGGTTTGCTGACTAATAAGGCCAGACTGAAAGAAGCTTGCAAATCACAATGAATATGAAAGTTATGCTTTGTCGTATTATTAAACGAAGCATAACCATCAAAGGAGATAGACCCAAGGAGTTTTACTATTCCTTGTGACATCGGCCAATTACACATTGATAATGCATTAGCAATCTATAGGAGCTAGCATAAAGTGGTATAGTATTAAAAAAGGACTGGTCACCCCGTTAATTTTACTGTTAATTATAGCTCTGTAGTATAATAGTTAAAATAGTAACGACATTTTTTACGATATAAGTCGGGTACTATACCCGTAAAAGTGTAAAGAATTATATAAACCTCTTCAACTTTATAAAAGAGTAAGCTAGTCATTTATTCCTTTTCTTATATGACACTTTTTCTCTCTCTACGAAAAACTCTCCTCATGCTTTTCTCTCTCATAGAAACTAGCCAAGTCCAAGAATCGACCCCGGTTTTGTAAAGTAAGATATACTACAATTGGGTATCATACGAGCTTATGGGAATGATTAGATCGTGTGTATGTGCGATTTCTTGCGTGTTTTAGATCGAAAAGTGTACCATTGAAGCTCAGCTCGTTTTTTTGAGTTCCCGACATTTGATGTTTGTTTGATAAAGTTTGGGTTTTCTAGTGCTATTCCTTGTAGTACTAAGTTGTGCAAAAGAAATCAAGCAAAACATTCAAAAGGATGTGATTTATAAGTGATTTTTTGTTGAGATAAAAGTCCGTTGTTCTTCGGTGGAGTTGCTAGAATTTCTTCACGGGCGGTTTGCTTAATATATTATATTAGATTAAGTAGGTACGCAACTCTCTGAAATACGGCGGGTTGCTTAGGTGGCGAGGTGCTTTTTACTAAGCAGGCGAGTTTCATACCACGGTTTAACAGGTTGTTCAGCGGTTTGAATATTTAATAGGCAAATATTCTAAAGGAAACTCTGGCGTTTGAAAACTAACTGCGATTTGAGATTAAATAAACTAGACGACAGTTTTTTGTAATATTTCTTCGCGCGGGTTGCTTGGCAAGCGAGTTGTGTTCGGCGAGTTGCCTTAAATTCACCAGCGAGTTCCTAATTCTTTTGCAGCAGTTTGATAGCCTTTGGCGGCGAGTTGAGAGCTACTGAAATATTCAAACTGGGACTGTAATATCACTAAACCAAGAAACCGAATACGTACACTTCACCACTTTAAACGTACCCTCACTAATCATTGATCGAACAAACATATCATAATCATAATAAAACAAAGATGTCCTCGTATGTCAGAAGACAACCAGTGTTGCCGGTTCAGATCCACGCCCACAATGCTTGATAGAACAGACAATGGAATCTTGCAGACAACGTATACGTCTGTACTGTCTAGGACTAGGAAAAAAAAAAAAAAAAAAAAAAAAAATTAATGGAGAGAATAATTATGAAGTCCATTAATGAAGGACCATTTCATATGGGAACGGTCTCAGATGTTATTGCTGGAGGAACTGAGGGTGCAGTTCAACAAGGTCCAGTACGTGCTAGAGTCCTTAACGACCTTTCAGCTGAAGAAAAGGAAAGGTATAAAGCTGACATTCGTGCAACCAATATCCTACTTCAAGGTATACCAAAGGACATCTACTCACTCATCAACCACTATACTGATGCCAAAGACATTTGGGAAAACGTGAAGATGATTCTGGAAGGTTCTGAGTTAACAAAGGATGACCGGGAATCTCAATTATACGATGAATTTGAACACTTCCGTCAAATCAAAGGAGAAACCATTCAAGGATACTATGTTAGGTTTACGAAGCTCATTAATGACATGAGAAACATCAAGATGACCATGCCCAGGATGCAGCTTAACTCAAAGTTTGTGAACAACATGTTACCTGAGTGGAGTAGATTCATAACTGAAGTCAAACTTAATAGAGGTTTGAAGGAGTCTAATTTTGATCAGCTTTATGCTTACTTGAAGCAACATGAGGTGCATGCTAATGAGAACAAAATGATGATGGAGAGGTTCATTCAACCAAATAATGATCCTTTGGCACTAGTGTCGAATGCCTCAGTTCAGCAGTATCCAGCACTAGTGTCGAATGCCTCAAATGAACCATCTCCTGCTGACAACTTTCAATTGGACTCAAGAAGCTCTTCAACAGAAACCTTGATTGAAAGTTTACCCAACTCACTTGCCCTCCTCACTCAATCGTATAAATCACATATTCCTCAAACAAACAATCAACTTAGAACATCGTCTAATGCAAGGAATAAAGCTACGGTTCAAGACGGCAGAGTTGTGGTTCAAGATGTACGTGGAAGATACAATGCGAATAATCAAGGAAGACCATTTTAGAGAAATAATGCTAGAGCAAATATTGTAGCTGGAAATATAGGAGGTCAGAACAGAGGAGTGGTCAAGCCAAACCCATTAAGTACTACAACTGTAACGGACTAGGGCACATAGCACGAGAATGTCCAAGGCCAAAGCAACTTCAAGATTCAGACTACTTCAAGGACAAGATGCTACTAATGGAAGCCCAGGATAATGGTGCAGTACTGGATGAAGAACAGTCGTTGTTTCTTGCAGGAGAACAGGTTACCAACTTTGATGAGGATGTAGATAATTCACCCGAGAATGATTTGGCACTCAATGTGGACCATGTCTTTGAAGCTGATAAATGTGACTCTGATGTTGATGAGGGTCCCACTACACAGACCATGTTCATGACAAATCTCACATCTGAAGATCCAATCTACGATGAAGCCGGGCCATCATATGACTCGAATACTCCGTTTGAGGTACAAGATCATGA
>BQNB010026430.1:0-58604 GCA_026074375.1 Tanacetum coccineum | reverse complement strand
GGATACATATTTAATTGGTGCTAACACAAAACAAATAGTCATATATAATCTAAGGTATCCATAACTGGCTACTGTCCATCCATAGTCCAAGTCTTCAAGTGCGAAAACTTGATCATATCTTCACAATGGGTTAGCTAATAACGAGATCTTGCGGAGCGTGCTAACTCATACTTCACTGGACGGCTTATAGTTGCAGCATCCTTATAATTACTAGGTGGCTTATAGTTGCACCACCTTTTTACTTAGTTGGTTTTATTACCAACATCAGGAGTTTAATCACTAGGTGGATTATAGTTGCACCACCTTTTCTTTTCTTTTTTATTTTACAATAATCCTTTATATATCAAACATCCCCCCACTTAAGATAAACAGTATCGAAAGTGATAATACCGGAGGGTCTTCCATGATCAAAATAATATGTCATCAATGAAAGTGCCAATCTTCGGACCATTTTCATGAACCATGGACTTAAGTAGCTAGAAATTTCAACACAAGGATAAATATAGACTACATAGATTGGCTTAAACAAAGGCGATCTAGGGGTATCTTGCACTAATGATGAGTGAAACAAAATGGTTTTTATTACGGGAGGTCGACAAGTCAGTGTAACAAGTCGATAAACACACACATATAGGCTTATTTAGGTGAATTCCTAATTGTTGCCTTCTCGAACCATCTATTCCTGCTAATCAATTAGGTCTCGAAATGATGTACATGCCAAGTTCTAAAGTCTACAATACTACCGACACACTCAATATTTTGGTGTATTTTTGTATAATGGGATGAAAAGGGAACATTAGGCTTAAAACCTCACCAAGTAATAATAAAGGGTAATGTGCATTCGGCAAAGATTAATTCTTAGTTTAGTAAGAAAATCATGTCAAAATTTTTAAAATCGGCATAGATTTTAAAGAAAACTAGAATATCAAAGGCAAGAATAGGTCAAGTGATAATTCTACTCCCATCCCCCCACTTGATTTGTAGAATGCCCCTATTGTACATTAAGGAAATAAAATAGATAGAAAAGAGTAGAATTAGAACAAAAAACTCCCTTGAGATTTGCTTCTGATCATATGAAATGTAATAAGTTGACGGAAAGATCTCCATCTTAAGCAAGCTCAATATCCCCTGTGATCACTAAAACAAAATAATAGCATAAAATAGCTCAAAGAGAAATATACAAGAAATACAAACATAACTTACTTTCATAGAAATCACGGTTGCATCTAGCATATGCAACAAGCCTTTTAAACCACTTGGTGGCCCAAGTGGACGAGTGAAGTCTGGTGAGAGTTTCCAGATAGCATACCCACAAAGTTCACTTAGATGTATAAGGTTTAACATTGTATTAAAACTTATTTTAAAGGTTTTGCAGAAAGAGTTTACGGCGTAACTCTGGTGGTTATGCCGTAACTGCTGCTAAATCAACAAAGATACCATAAAATTACGAGTCGAGTCGGCCTCGAAACTTTCCTCTTAACTGCTGAACCTGTAAAACAAAGTACAACATGCAAACCAACTAATATGCAGAAAATAAAAGATAGGCATGGGGTGCCTCCCATGAAGCGCTTGTTTTTGTTTGAGTCACGAGTTTAACTCTACCGTTATTTGCCAAGTAATAGGGTATTCCTTTCCTCACTCGAAATCAAGTGCGAGAGAGAGTAGCAATGAACACCACAATGATGTAAATTTGCTACTGGGTAAGGAAATGATAAATTAGAACCATACCACTGATGAGATTTCATTTCCCTTTTTGTCTTACCGGCTTTGTGTGATGATTGGCTTACTTGGTGTAGTAATTTCTGAATGAAGGTCTCATAATCATATGTCTTAATATTTGAGAGCTCCTATACATATTTAACAGGGTTACCATTTGCCTTTTTGGCAACCATAGTAATATCAGAAAACTCCTCTATGAATTCATTCAATTGCTTAGACTAGTAGCCGGTGCTACATAATCATCATCGGGCGGTGTGATGTGAACTGTCTGAGGGGTCAAAGGTTGTATTACGCCATCATGTAGAGGAATATTATAATCCTGTTCCTCTTCCCTTACAACTTTCTCCTTATCATGGACTGGTCCTAGTGGCATATATGGTTGCATTACAGGTTTAACGTTGGGTAAAGTGTGTATGGTAGGTGTGAGAAATTGCCTAAGCCTTTCTACATCCTTGACTACAATGTCCCAACCGACATCCATGTCCCCTTCATCCTCCTGGGCCTTCATTTTATGAACTTCCCTAGGATTCTTAATCATGCAAACAATTTCGCGAATTCTGTACGAGCTACCCATTTGTTTCTTCAAATGTCCTTGAAATGGTGTAGGTGGTAAGTCACGAGGAACCGACTCCTTCATGTTTCCCTTACCCGTTGTTGTTCTTTTTTCTCCTGTATTAGTGAGGACTGTTTGGGTTAATTGATAAGCTTTTTCCTGTAGGTTCTTTGTCATAGTTTTAAGTGCCATTATGTCAGATTTTGTGCTTTCAATGGACCTCCTAATCCATTCATCACCCGCAACTTGTTTTTTAATTGATTCATCACATAATTTGATGATGGTTTCCTCCAAGGATCCCATATACTTGCTTTGCTCAACTGCCTTGTCCTCTTTTTTAGAGGACACTCCTTGGTTAGATATGCCCCTTTGAAACTTGCTTGAATGGCATCAATGTTATTCGGGCTATCGTTGATCTTTTCCCTGGTGATTGCTTTATCATACCAATCATGTGAATGGTCTGCCATGACTTGTATCGATTTAAAGGCTTGAGTTGGTGTCATCAAAGTAATGAACCCTTTAGAGTCGAGCAGTGTGCGGGTATAGATGTTTTATCCCGTGTAGAAGATCTGAACCTTCTGATGATTGTTTAGATCGTGTTGCAGGCATTTAAACAGCAGATCATTGTACCTTTCCCAAGCTTGATACAATGTCTCGTTCATCTCTTGTTTGAAATTTCGAATCTCTTCTAATTTCTTGGCAGTTTTAAAAGGTGAACAATATTGCCAAATGAATTCTTTCTTTAGAAGATTCCAAGTATTGATCACTCCTGCTGGAAGCCTTTTATTCCACCTTAAGGACTGCCCCTTGAGGGTAATAGGAAATACTCTAAGCATACCGGCATCGTGAGTGACGCCAGGGAAGTGGAAAAGATCTATGATCTCTAATACCCTCCGCACATGTTCGTGGGCATCTTCATCATCAGTACCTACAAAATGTTTACGTCTTAATTCCCTCATAAAGTTGCTATTGATTACGAATTCGACGTCGTTGCCAATTTCGGGTTTCACTAGGCCCGGTCTAATGTCATCTCGAATCAAGGCCATGTATTGCTCTAAAGTGATCGTGTTGATATCTACATCATCTCCCATTTCTGAAAACTTACAAGAAAAACTAGCAGAATATATTTACAAAAGAATACAATATATATAAAGATTCAAATTATTACTACTTTTTAGCTCTCCGGCAGTGGCGCCAAAAACTTGATGCGTATTTTATTTTAAATATTTATTTATCAAGTTTTAAATTTATAAAACTCGATTCACCTAAAAAACGCACTAGCGGGCAGAGAACCCGATCGTGAGTAGTGTAGAGATGGTAAATCCGAGGTCGTCCCAAGAGCTAAGTTTTAATTAGTTTTAATTTGAATTGTCATGTATTAAAAATATTTGAAGATTTATTTGTAAGATAACAGGAAAGTAAATTGATAGAAGTAATCACGGAGAAAAATGTGCTAGCCTAGCCAATTCATTACTACCTTTATAACTTATGTTTTCCTATGCAATGTTATATCATGGTTTCATTAGTGGTTTCTAAAGTCGACAGACCTGAATGGATATATTTAATCTGCCTTATAATTCCTGCGATCTCGAATCCCTCGAATGTTACGAAGGTAGGGCAACCAGGTCATAGTGATTAATCCCATCTATCCCAGGAACTAGTCTAATAACCTAAACATATTATTAACCCTCTCTGAAAGAGTTCCTGTGCTTTTTAAGTATATTAAGTGATAGAGGCGGTAACAGGATTAGTTCCTACACTAGGGATATGGTTTAAGACCTATCCTAGTACCCGTATTAATCCCATGTTCAATTGGTAATCTAATAACAGGACTAACAGGTTCTAAACCACCCGCAATACTACCAAAACCCAGGGTTACACGATAGTCAAAATGATATCTAATGAAACCATGATTTAACAGGAAATAAACATTATAACGATAGTAAATTCATGACTAGGCTAGCACTTGAAGTGCTTATCCGCTCATGGAAACAATAAAGCAAGAATTAATAAAGGTAATCATAGATTGAAAACTCATAATTCTTATAGATGCGGTTTATGAACGATTAAATACAAAAGTAATAAGTGTGATCTCCCTTAGACTTATGGTGGAATTCTTTGAGCTTTTGAGGCCTTGGTCACCCCTTGGATCTCTGGTGGAATAGATGATGCTAAAGTGGCTAAATGAGGCCTCTATTTATAGATTACGAATTTGTTACGGCGTAACCTTGTAGAGTGTTACGCCGTAAAGTGCTAATGAGGCTTTCCATGTTGTAGGCATAAAATATGTTACGGCGTAACTAATTAGCCACATTACGCTGTAATGCTGACTAAGATGACTCATCCTACAATAATAATGATGTTACGACATAAACCTTCCGTGTGGTTACGCCGTAATCTTGATGGGTGATGTGTCTTGCCATGAATACGTTACAAGCGTAACACTATCGTAGGTGTTACGTCGTAAACCTTCATAAGAATCCGCGTTTTCTTCATTTTTACGTCCTTTTCCCGTGTTTCTTGTCACATACTTGCATTTTACCTGAAAACAAGGAAATAACCGTAAAAGTATCGAATTCAAGTATTTATAAGCCAATTGCAAGTATTTTTAGGGGAGAATTGACACTAAAAAGTATCAAATATTTGATGTTATCACCCTTCCTTAGCCCTCCTTTTATAGTAAGGAAGGAGGGACTAGGAAGCAATTAAGGGTTTTACTTATTACAACATAGTCCTTCCCTATTTGCACTATTTAATCCATATTCTATTAATATGTGATAAATGGCCATGTAATCAACACTTTTTTGTGTTTCTAACAATCTTCCTCTAAAGGGTGATTACATAGGCCTTACAAAAGTACGGGGATTAATAGTCTTGGGTCTTCCTCCAACATACTCCTCTAGCCTCCTGAGCTGCTCTCTACGCTTGAGTACCTTGCCAATCTTGTAAACCATCTCGTTTGATTTCTTAACATGTATGTCAGTCCAGTCTCTTCCCTTCAACCTTTTGTTATCGGTGCCCGACTTGTTCCTTTTCACCATATCAATCAGATTTTCATAAATCTTTTCAAGTGTACCATCACAAAACTTCTTCACTTCACTTAGCTTCATTAGGGATTTAACATTATGTTAATTGAGATACACAACCACTTTATGCGTTGCAGTCATAGTGAATGGTATCCTTTGGTCGATTCCTTCAAAGAACATCATGAGTTTGGTAAGGTTGAGAGTTTGCTGATAACTTCCCACTCCTAGTTAAATATCTTCAACCCTGTTCTGAATCACGACTCTTCTGATAAACAGGAGAAGTGCATTGTTGAATTCTTTCACAAATTCCAATGGGAGATGGTGAAGTTTATCTTGGACTTGGAGCAAATACATGTCCTCTACATCATTTAAACTGAGTCTAGGAAGATCTGCGTAGCTGAACTCATACTCTTTATCATCAGATCTCCTGACTACAATTGATGTTAGAAAACCATAACCCCATTTCTTCTTTACTACTACACAACAACTGATTTAATCCTTAAGTATGACTAGACGTTTCCTTCAGTTCTTGTACTCATTTATGCTTTGAAGAAGTTAATTCTGCTATCTTCCCAATGGTGAATACCATTAAGGGCTTCAAAGATGTAACGATGAGTTTCTTTACTCCATCTATTAGAGATCATATATTCTATACCTTGTTTGTAGTATCTGGCAGCATAGTGCTTGGTGATCTTCCGTGCTCAGGCACACAATGTAGTAGAAATCATTATTGTAAAAAGAAGGGTTTGGTTTTGCATTTATGGACATGTGTCGTTCAAACATTTTAGGTTTTGACACATTATCTTCTTCACTGTTCCACTTTGCTCTGTTAACACTGCTGCTTTGAGTTGTTCAAGATGGTATTCGAGTTCTACATCATTCTGGTACTACTGCTTTAGCCGTTCTTGTCCTGCACCTTCAAGATCTGCTATTGTAAGCTCGTCCTTCTAGATGATTGCTTTAATCTTCTTTGCTATTGCGACAGTATATGGTCCAAGAATATGATTCTTATTTTGATCAATATCTGATCGAACCATGTCGTTCTCCTTTTAGCATTTCTTTGGAAACCATTTTGAATTGGGATGATCCCAAACATATTCATCTTCCTGGTCTTGGGGTTGGATGGCAGGAGTGACAACTTGTGCATGAACCATGGGAGATTGTTTCGCCTTGATGATCTAGAAGAAGGTTCGTCAACATCCTTTTGACGTTTCTTTCTGTACACCCCCTAATGAAAGGATGGTTCTGCATCTTGAGAATTAAGTGCATCATGATCTAGACCGAAGAATTCATATAGAGTGTCTTAAAGATTTTGATTAGTAGGATGCGTCGTATTTGACTTGCGCTCGTGAATTCGATTCACCAACTTTAACTTTAGAAGGTGGATGATTGGGTGAATAGATTGATTTGGTTGTTTTTCATAACATCAAGCACAGAGGTGTTAAGACGAGGCCTAACATAATTTTTCAATGGCTTTCAGGATATGAGTAGGTAGAAGCTTTTTCATTTCTGTCAAAACTTTAGCTTGGACATCTTTTTCAAATGCTTTAGAAACATTGAAATTTGTGAGAGCTTCCAGCTTCTAATCATATTCTCTGAATTTATGTGCGACTGCCTTCTTGAAGTTAATCTCCCTCATAATTTGTGAGAGCTTCTAGCTTCTGATCATTTTCATCTAGCAAGGTCTAAATGAAGTCTAGAGAGGAACTTGTAACCGTTAGACTGAGGTAGATAGAATTGGGTGTTGTAGTAGACTTGTTATGCATGAACAATTCATACCCTGTAGCATCATCATCTCCGTCTGGATTATCATCAGATAAATCCATATCAGATTCATCAGCATCATCAGTTTCATTTTTTACTTTCCTCTATTTTGTCTAAACTTAGAGAGTAGAGTATTGCATTACTATTTGATGAATCATAGTATTTGTTGTGAGCAATACTCGATCCTTCTCCTGCATCTGCATGCTTCTTTTGCTTCAAACTCTCAAGTTTCCTAGCTTTTGATCCTTTCTGTAAGTCTAACAATGACTGAACTGCTGGATCATCAACTGCGGGACCTTTGAGTTTCTATCCCACTCAACATATGTATCTACAACAACATCGTCAATTTGGTTTTTAGTTGTCAATTGACTCCTTCGACGTCGTTGAGTGATTGATTCTTGAATATAAAAGGAATTTACAAGTTCACCTACAAGTGTTTCTTCAGCGATAGTGAGAGATCTTGTTTTCCTTAGCACAACATCTTTCTTGGGTTTGTTAGGGACATTCACTACTTGATCACCATAACACATAAATCCTTTTCCTCTTCCACTTTTGACTGGAGATACATGTTGCTCTTCTGGTTCATCAACAATTTTAGCATTCTCACTTTCTACTTTCTTAGCCATATAGAATTTGTATCCTGCTAACTTCTTGATTGCATCACTGATCATTATGTCGGGAATCTCCATTCCAAACTTGTAGTCACCTTTAACAGCGTTTGACAATTTGGTTATGGGTTGATCATCTTGTGAACCATGCAACTTGGAACTTGATCTGCGAGGAATACTCGTGTTGTTTGATAGGAAGTGGTTGATGATAAGCTTAGTGAAGCGGGTGTACAACAACTTAGACATATTTGATGGTCTAAATGATCTTTCAACTGATTGCCATTCAAATTCGTCCCAAATTAATGATGCGATGTCCAAATTGGCAGAGTGAACGATACCCCAAAGTATCTGAAGTATTAGAAGTCTAAGTGTGTCCGAGCTTGAGTCTTTTCTCGTAAGACTTCTGTTGAGAACACTCAAAATAGATCTCCATGGTTGATAAAGTCTTGTAGCGACCATTTTGATACAGCAATCATCTTTGTATTAGGATCTTCATCATAACTAAGCGTCTTAATGAATCCCAGAATTTGGTTTTCTGAGGGAGGTTTGGTATAAGTGTTGTTAGGATCAGGAGGAGGCATCTGCAATATAGTTCTGAGTAGTCCACGTGTGAGAGTGAAAGTATGAGTGTCTAGTTTGAAAGTGAATGTTTGGTTGTTTTTATTATGATTGATGGTTTTCCAAAACTGGTGTAGGTAGATGATCGGTACGGTTGCAGTTAAGGAAACCAGCTTGTATAGCTTGTGGTGTCTTAGAATTTCAACGTCAAATCTCAGCATTGTATCAGTGATATGTGAATCTGAAGCGATACACTGGTTGTTCTTCTTGATGACAAGTCTGTTAGCACGTGGAACCAGCTGTTCTTCAGAGACTATTTCAGCTTGAGAATTTGTTTTTGACATGTTGAATTCTGAGAATAAGATTCAAACTTTGATTAGTTTCACACGAATACAAACTTAAGCACATTTATTTTCAATTTCTGTTTTTATTCTCTCTGTCTGTTTTGTATGGACATGCATTTCTTTTTGTCCATAATTATGTCATTTTCTTTCTCATGTGACTTTATTCTTTCTTTTGCTGACACAAAACGTATGCTCTTTTATTTTCACATACGATTGTTATCGCTTGTTCTGTTTTTAGTTATCCTCACTTAAGATTAAGTTCTGGGATACTATTTCTACGAGATAAAAAAATGGAAGAATGAACGAGAATTTTTAGTTTTCTCATGCTTTAAAAGTGTTCATCTTAATCAATCTTTAGAGAAATAGCATCATTTGTATGGAAGAAAAACTTTTCCGAAAATGAATGATTCGCATGAGAGTGAGTTTTCCTTTTAACAAAGTAACTTTGAGCCCCGAAGATACACTGATTTGCTAAAGGTATACATTATTAGCTTTTAGGTGATAACTAGCCCTAATAGCCATACTGATTTATCAATAGGTCTTAGTCAAATTATTTCAAAGTAGACTCAAAAGAACTTTTGACTTGGAAATTCAGTTTGCAAAGACATTGTGTTATTTTTGAAATTAATAGATAATGATGTGTAAAATTTGTAGCAATAAAGTTTATAAAATATGCATACATCATTACTATTATTTTTGGAAAATAATCTCGAATGAGATTAAGTGCCTCAGGAAAACCACACGTAGTACAAGTACTAGTATAGTGATCCTTTTCACTAGTGGGCTAAATCTGAAGATCGAGCATTAGTATTATAAATAATACCCTAGTGCATTGTGGTGAAATTTACAAGAGATATATCCAAGTATAACACATTTAAATGAGAAAGATAGTTTATTTCGAAATATTCTTATATTTAAGATGACTAGGTCACTAAGCTGCTAACAACAATTTTTGAATACCCTCAAACAGATGCAACCCTAACGATGCTAACAACATAAGAGAATACCCTAGCCGGATGCAACGTAGATCACTGACACACGTCTTTCGATATGTAAATATTTGTTAAACTATTTTTGACATTATCACAGATAACAAATAGAACATGTATTCATTCTCATAGAAACATAATCAATTTTATATCAAAAGAACTTAACAAGCACATGATTAAGAAAGTCAAACTTGGTCAACGGTCAAGGTCAATGGTCAACGGTCAACGACACAGTCAAAGTCAACGGTCAAAATCCATAGACATGGTCAAACTAAGTCAACGATATAATCATCTAAGTTTGAGGTGTTTTGAGATTAAGTTTACTAGATGTATAAAAATCGTATAAAATGTACATAATTTATATATATCCGTTTTAAACTCAATTAAATAATTCCATTCTTTTACGTGATTTTGAAAAGGTTAATACTTTTTGAAAAAGTTATTAAGTTTAAAATACTTAATTTTGAACTTTTTGAATTATTTAAAACCCTTTTATTTTGATATTTGAAAATTTGAATCTTTTAGTGTTTTTATAAATAAAATGTTTGTGAAAAATATTTTTCATTTTGGTCAACCGCGAGACGAGGGTCAAACATAAGTCAAACTTGGTCTCGATCTAATGGGCCTTTAAACCAGGTCAAATAAATATGAAACGGTAGGCTTGAACATCAAGCCAAACGATATTGGGCTTTAACCGGTCCAATAGGGTGCGTTTGGTCTTTTAAGTGGCACAAGGTGGTTCGGTTACACTTGGTTAACCAACCGAGGAGAATAAATATGAAACGGTAGGCTTGAACATCAAGCCAAACGATATTGGGCTTTAACCGGTCCATTGGCTTAATCGGCCCAAAATGGTTTAGCCGTTTCACCGTCCCAGTAAGGGTTCAGTTGGGCTTTACCAGTTTGTTGGACTTTTAGGCTTGAGCCTCTAGTGGTTCGGTTGTCCTAGGTTAAGCGATCGATGAGTGTCGGTCGAACCATCGTACCCGACCAAACCTTGGTTCGGTTAGGCCTTGACCGACCGAACTTTGTGGATCGGTTGGACTTGCCTAGCCGACCGAGGGTGGGTTGGTGGTCTTGGTTTAACCGACCCATAAGCTTTGGCTCATGTGGTTTGGTTTTGGACTTCAAGACTTCGTCTTTTAAATCTTCAAGTCTTGAACTTCCAAAATTCACCAAAGTCTTTCATAAGCATTTCATCAAACACTTTGTCTTCACCTTTAAAAATCACTAGTCTTCTTGTTTAATGTTCAAAGGTGAAACCTTTTTGTTACCAACTAGCAAGATTAGTGTTTTAAGCTACCAATTCAACACAATACATTCAAACAATCAAAACAAACACACCCTAAGAGTGGTTCGGTTAGGAAACATGCACCAAACACCACAATTTTGATCAAGTAAAACAATGATACACTTAAATTTGAGTTAACACTAGTCTACTAACATCAGAATCTACAAAAACCCTCAAGAAAATTTAACATCTAAACATTTTTAATTTTTTATGAACCCTAAATCAAAAACTTTGATTTTTAAAGATTTGTGAAAAGATGAAAGAAATCTTGTTGCAAGAGTGATTAGAAAATGATTATTAACGACTTTCGTATTTTACCTTCTGATAAAAAAAAGGACTCTTGTTTGTCTTGGTGTTTTGGCCGATTCTAGAGAGAAAGAAAGAGGGAGGAGAAAAGTTTTGGTAAAATGTGTTAAGTGTGTGTATTGGATCGGTTATGAGGGTTTAAAAGGGAGGGGATTCGGTTTTTGGCAAAACTAGTCCCTAGAGGTTTTAAACTCTATTAAACTAAGCCTAAAGTTTACGCATTACCCCTAACACCTTAATTTAAAACTAATTTACATTTTAGGTCCTAAAGATAGTTAACTAATAAAAGTTACACTTAATATCCTTAAGTTTTAAACCTATTTTGCAAACATAGTCTCGGAGTTAATCTCGTTAACTCCCCCTCAAATGATGACCATTAAGTGAAATAATCACTTTTCCAAAACCATTTTCACAATACTTTTTGAAAAATTTAATTTTCTGAAAATAATTTCTCCCCCTCAAACAAATACCCGTTTTCGATTTAAAGAGCTGTAAATTTTTTTTGAGTGTTCAAAATCTCTTGATCGTTTTTCGTGATTAATACTGATGAATTATTTTTGAACATTTTTTGGAAACTTTCATATAAAAGCTCGTTCTCCCCCTCGAACAAAGATCGTAGTCTATTAAAGATTTCTTGATTTGTTTGAGCGTTCGAATTTTCTTGAAAATCTTTTTCCATTTAAATGACAAAACTGTTTCTGATTTTATCTCCAACATTTTTGAAAATTTTAATTAACTCGAGCATGTTTGATAAACATAGTTTGATAAAATTGCTCGAGTTAAAGAAAATCAATCTTTTAAGGACAAAATTCACTTTTTGACGTACATTTTCCTTTTTAGAAAGCGCTAGTTGTGTAGCAAAGTATACACGAGTCATATTCTTGAGTTACAAAACTTGGAATGTTTTGAATATTTATACTCAAGACCAAAAATACTTCTCTTTTCCTTGTTAAGGATAACTGCACTAAAGCGTACAATTTCCTTTTCTTTAGGGACCGGGTTGTTATCTGATATTTAAAAACAAACCATAAGAAAATTTGAGAAGACATGTTTTAAAATGTTTTAAACTTTCAGTCGAACTTTATCTACAATAACGTGTCATTATTGAATGACATTTCTAAGGTCGTAGATATTATCGATTCTAAAAGACATGTCGAGAAGATTCTTTATGGTTTTTGAAATTTTCAAATTTAAATTTTCTTTTTGAAATTTTATATTTTTTTATTTTGTTTTTGAAAATTTTTTGAAAGATGAAAATCTTTTTGTTGTTTTTGTTTTTATAAGCTAATATACTTATAGTACATGTGATACATGAAGTAGTAATCATAATTACTCTTCGTCAGACTCTACAAGACGTTTCAGCTCTTCCGGTGTGATGCTTTGCATACCGAGGCGTTTGATCAGAAATTTGAAAAGTTCTCTTGCGAGTGCTTTAGTGACCATATCCGTCAGCTGATAATTAGTCTTAACAAAGTATAGCTCAACAACCTCATTTTCAACTTGCTCTTTAATAAAATGGTAGCGAAATGCGATATGTTTCGTCCTGGAGTGTTGCACTGTGTTGCAAGATAAAGCAATGGCGCTTTTTGAGTCCGAGTACAATGGGATCTTGTTGAAGTTAAATCCATAGCCAGTTAACTGGGAACGCATCTAGAGGATTTAAGCATAACAATCGGACAAGGATATATACTGCGTCTTGTATCTTGGCAACCTGCATGGCCAGCATCTACAAAAGTTGTTAGATTAAAACTGGTGTCCTTCGAATACCACATACTCATATTAATGGTTCCTTTGAGGTACCGAAAGACCCGTTTAACCGCAGTTAAGTGCTTTTCGATAGGCTTTGCCTGGTACTTTGCACACATGCAGACGACAAACACTAGGTCAGTGCGACTTGCTGTAAGGTACATTAGGGATCCGAGCATTCCTTAATAACGAGTTGGGTCAACTAGAGTCATGTTTGGATCCTTATCAAGTTTTGATTGTCTCGCCATGAGGATGTCAACAACATCACATTGGTCTAAACCATACTTTTTGAGCATTTCAAGAGCATATTTAGATTGATTTATGAAGATGCCTCTAAGACTTTGAGAAATTTAAAGTCCAAGAAAAAATGACATTTATCCCATCATTGACATCTTAAAATGTTTGCTCATTTGGTTTGAAAATTTATCACAAAATATTGGATTAGTGGAAGAAAAAAGTATGTCGCCAACATAGATTTGTACCAGTATGAGATCATTTCCTTCCTTCCGAGTAAACAATGTCGGATCGACTACATCTTTGACAAATTTCTGGCTGAGAAGGAATTTGGAGAGCAGGTCATACCATGCGCGAGGAGCTTGTTTCAAACCATAAAGTGCTTTCTTTAATCTAAATACGTGATTCGGATGATCTTGATTACCAAACCCTTCTGGTTGACTCACATATACCTCTTCCTTTAAAATCCCGTTCAAAAATGCTGTCTTCACATCTATCTGAAATACTACCATATTCTTGTGTGCAGCGTATGCTAAAAATATTCTGATGGATTCAATGCGAGCGACAGGTGCAAATGATTCTTCAAAGTCAATCCCCTCTTCCTGACGATATCCTTTAGCAACTAACTAAGCCTTATTTTTCATCATACCGCCATATTCATCAAGTTTCACTTTAAAGATCCACTTTAAGCTGATGATCAGAGCTCTGTCTGGTCTTGGTACTAATTCCCATACCTCAAGCCGTTCAAACTCATGAATCTCCTCTTGCATAGCTTCAATCCGGCTAGATTCGATCATGGCTTCTTTGTAATTCTTCTGATCTTCTTTAGATAAGAAAGCGTGGAAATAGCACCATAAAGCATCGGTAGAAAGTTGACGTCTAGTAGAAACAGGTTTTGATAGATCGTCGATGATTGTTGTAAACGCATGATATTTTGTCCATCTTTTTGTGTAAATTAGAGGTTGTTGGAAAGTGTGCATGTTTGAAGTGTCTATAATCCTTGAAGATGACTCAGCTGAACTGGTGTCTGGAGGAGGAAATGGATTTGTAAATGTATCACTATTAAACTCAGCAGCTTCTACATTTTGTTCAACATTTATAGAATTGATTGGAGAGTTTGCTGCTTCAATGTTTGGTGAAGTGCTGATAAGGTGTTATTTTATACACTATTTCAGGGTCATTTAACCCCCTAAATCATGCAAATATGCCCAGATTATATGCTTAATCGTTCGTTTTCATGTTTTTAGCACTTGGATGGCATTTAGAGAATATACATGTGACTCGGGCTCATTTGGAGCAGAAACGGACAAGACTACGACTCTACACCATTTATCTTGAAGAATTGTGCATACAGTGCATGGAGACGGCGTTGCGATTACTAAGCGACGACGTCAAGATTTTCAAAGTGACGACGTCATGGATTTGGCGATAGCGTTAGGACGTAGCCAACTTAAAGTGGCTCTAAACGATTCTACGTGGCGACGACATCACAGCTTCAACACGACGCCGTCGCGCCGTTTTTCCTATATATACAAAATCGATTTTAGGGTTTTAGGTGTGTAACTTTTGGGAGACGAACCCTAAATTTTATAGTCAAGTTTGGCAGCTTTTTAGGCCGTCTTTAGGGCCTCAAACCCCTATTGTAATAGTCTTTAATCAATGTTTTAATAAAGTAAAGTTCATTTATCCCTTTAATCTTTCAATATGTCTATGTATTGTTTGATTAATTTATGTTCTTTATCTTCTTATAACATGCTAGGATAGATCCTTTAGTTATTACTTATGATTGCATGAAACGTAGATTGTAGATCCTTTTAATATTGCTTTTTGTGATGGATGTGCGCGTTAGGCTTTAGAAAACTAGCCATAAGATATTAAATTGGCATAGAAGTCTAGGGAAACGCGAGTTTGTAGAAAGGATACCATCGGTAACAGTCTTCATACTACCTTACCCCTAATATGGTTGATCCCTCTTAAGATATTTCAATTTCATTTAATATACTCTTAGGGGCCTTGTAATAGTCTTCATACTACCTTACTTGTGCGTTGCCTTAACGGAATATTAAATAGACAGCGGGTTCGTGTAATTCATTCATGACTTAGGAAATACTTACACAAATCATCATAAGTGTGACAAAGCAACAGGATTAGGAGAAGCAATCTGAGGAGTAGTGCATGATTAAGTAAATACATTCGTTTATCATATAAGTTATCACCAAAGTAGTTTAGTTTATTATTAGTTTAATTAGATAAAAACAAACCAACCTCTCAAACCATGATATTTACTTGCTTTCATAAAAACATAAAAATACAAAAAAGAATCTTCTCTAATCCCCGTAGACCTCTGTTAGATCTTGATTGAGCCTTCCCAACCTATTCCCTTAGAGAACGATAACAACCTCCGAGTCTTGCCTATACTACACTACAACGGTTAGGTACCTGCCTAGGGAGTTCTAAAACTTCTTGTGAAGTCTTACGACGACCGCATCAAGTTTTTGGCGCCGCTGCCAGGGAATAGTTAGGTTTCGACCATTGTTTAACTTAGGTCTACTCGCTTGATTCCTATCAAGTGAGAATTTTATTTTTAGTATATTAGCTTTCTTGTAGTCTATCTTTTCTTCGTTTTATTCATTTTGTAATCACTCAAAATGACGCGTAGCACCATAAAGAAATTAACGAAACCCCTCGACGAACCTGAGAGAGAATTCTAGAGGCTTAGGAGAGTCGCCTTGCGCCATCATCAAATTGAATCTCTAGCCATAGCCAGAAGAAACCTCTTCGATGATGACGCATCCTCTTTCAATGACAATAGAACCAAGCCAATGACCCCTCTAAAAACTCTACGGGAACATTCCCTCCCTAACTAAAAGCTCTACGCCATCATCTGGTTTTCAAAATCCAACCATCCTCACCGCCGAACAAACAGGAAGAATCGTCAACTCACGCGACATATTGCTAATCCATGGAGCATGCACGTTCCAAGGATTAAAAAGTAAAAACCCTCTCCAGCATATCAAGCACTACTTGAGTATCGTGGATAACATACGAGCTGACGGGGCCACTAGGGACACGTCTAGGCTATGTTTCTTTTACTTCTTCCTCAAAGGAAAAGCTAAAGAATGGCTTAACAGAACACCCCCCGCCCAAATCACAACATGGGATCAACTTGTGACACGATTCCTTGATTACTTCTTCCTAGTAGGCCATACCTCATTCCTCCGAAATATGATTTTTTGATTCAAACAAGGGACTAACGAACCCATCAAGAGTGCCTGGATTTATTTCTATGACTTGATCAAACAGGTCCTTCATCATGGAATACAAAAATGGCTTATAGTACAGATCTTTTACGATAACATATCTCAGAAATACCGAGGGAAACTAGACCAGTTCGCTGACTAGCGTTTTAGTTCTATCACCGAAGAAGAATCATTATTGTTTTTAGAAATCTAATCATTTAGTTTTTGTTGAAGTTTCGTTTTTGCCTGTGTCTGCTTGATTGAATCATACAACTCCTTATATTCTAACTTAATGTGTTCTCGTTCCTTGACTAAGGAAGAGACCAGAAAAGCTAGAGACCGTTCTCATCCTCTATTTTTTGAATCCTAGAATCAAAGGCATGTAATTCACATTGAGCTAACCGTTGTTTCAACTCATTGATTATGTGTATTTTGTCTTGCAATTGCATTTTTAGATCATTTATCTTAAAAGATTGGTTATTGATTTCTTGAACCAAATGATTATTATTGTTTGTTCGATAATCATTAATCATTTTTTTTGTGATTTTGAAAAGCAATGTCAAGAGAAATGTTGTATTCCTCAAGTTGCAAAACGTTTTCTCAGTTCACACAGTGACCTGTTTGATTCTTGAAGATCTACAAGCACAATGTCAATACTTTGACACTTTCCACCATTATCAACTTCATTCAACGAACGCAAGCAAGTGCACATAATATCACAAGAGATATTTTCTTCTAAGAGTCGATCGTTGTTGATTAAAAGTTGTTTCTTTTTAATTTTAAAGCATTTCTTTGCCACAGAACATTGATCAACCTCGTCTTCCATTTGTTCAAAAATATCTTTCATTTCTTTAACCTATGCAATGAATCCCTTTTCAAAGGTTTTCAGAAAATGGTATGACATCTTTTTTAAAAGCCCCTTTTATATCCGATTGCTCCCAACTTCCAATTTGATGAGGAGATAACATAGTTCTCCTCTTAATGCATTTATCAAAGTTACTGAGAAGATCTCTTGCATTGTTCAAATTTTTAATAACTTGACTGGTTGATGGGAGTTTTTTAGGAAAAACTTTAGTGGGTTTTGAAATGCTTTCAGGAGGACTTGGTGTTGAAGACCAATATAGTTGTTCTGCTGACAATTTTTTTGTGGAACAAAATAATCATACAGTTTATTTAATTTTGAGTAATAAATCAGTTTAACATTAATCTCAGTTTGTTTTTCAATCATTTTCAACCGACTCTCTTCAGCAAGTATCAAAGTTTCCTCAGAATCACACACAGATATAGGATTATGTTTATCAATCAAGACATTTCCATTATATAATGCAGGTTGTTTCCGTCGAGCTTGAGAAAGATACAAAGGATTTTGATAACCAAGAGCTGTCTTATGGGTTTCATCATAAAAAATTTGAGGTTTGATTAACATATGCATTGTTTGAGCAGATTGACCAACTTTAAAAACAATGTTTTCAAGTTCCTTTTTTGCTTTTTCCAAATCCACAATTTCATTGATGTTCTTTTCATATTTTTCAGACGACTCTTTTTTGTATGTGGCAAACTTATTTTACAGAAAATTGACCTGGTTTGTTAAGTTCTCCATTTGTTTTCATTGAGAAAAGACTTGATTTTCATAATCATATACTTTTCTATTGCGATCACAAATGGCAGTTCTTAATTCACGATTTAAAAATTCTTATTTTTCAGAACAGCTATCTCTAGCTACATATTCTAAAATTTTGACTCTATCTTTGTATCGTTCAAGCTCGCTGTTTAGTGATTCATTCATACTATTTGACTCTTGATTTACCATGTTACATTTTTCTACTTAAGATTTCATTTGTTTAACTATAGACAACATCATATCATTCTTTTGTACAGGAGGAGGAACATAGTTATCTTCATCGTTTCCAATAGTAATCATATAATCAGTATAAGATATAACATTGTTGTTACCCGTAAGCTCATCATATGACTCATTCTTGGATACAAGGTTTTCAATATATCCTAGCTCTTGTATATTAGAATTAAGCATATCAGAATCATGATAGGTGTCGTAATGAGGTACCTCATAGTGTATGTCAGAATCATAACGTGGTTCAACTGTGTCATCATTGAGAGAACCAACAGGAGACAAATTTTCCATGAAGATTGCATTTGCTGTAGCTTTGTCATCACTGTCTGAATTATATGCATCAATGTGGTCTGCCTTGAAATTTGTTGTAGCTTGTAACTGGATATCATCACAATCGTCAGTTTCTTTCAAACTGTCATCTAAGAAATCACGTTGATCATCATTCAGTACAACCCCTGCTTCTTGTGCTTGAGCAAGTAGCATCTTTTTCTTAAACCATTTAGAATCTTTCACCCTTTTCCTTGCAATACACTGCTTAGCCATATGGCCTTCACCATTGCAGTTATAACATCTAATTACCCTTGGTTGATTTTCCCTTGTATATCCAACTGTATTGATAACCCATGCTCCTGAAGCTTGATTATTTCCATCATTGCCCGTATCACCTTGAGACTGTCTACCTTAAACATTCTAAATCTTAAATTGGCCGTTTTGAATTGTAGCTTGAGTTCTTAGATTAGTTGAAGTTCGAAGTTGGTTATTTATGGGAGGATATCTTGAGCTACAAGCAGAACTCAAGAAGATCATAGCTTTGTTGAGAGTGGCTATTGGATCATCAGTTGGAAGAAAGGTTGTGATGAGGTGTCATTTTATACACTATTTCGGGTCATTTACCCCCGTAAATCATGCAAACATGCCCAGATTATGTGCTTAATCGTTTGTTTTTAGGTTCTTAGGACTTGGATGGCATTTGGAGGAAATGCACGTGACTTGGGCTCATTTGGAGAAGAAACAGACAAGACTGCGGCTCTACACCAAGTATCTTGAAGAACCACACATACAGAGCGTGGAGACGGCGTCACAAGTATAAAGCGACGACATCAAGGATTTTGTAATGGCGTCAAAACGTAGCCGCCTTAAAGAGGATCTAGAATCATCGACATGGCGACGGTATCAAAGCGACGTCGTCTCGTCGCTTTTCTTAAAAATACAAAACTGATTTTAGGGTTTTAAGTGTGTAACTTTGTATAACTTTTGGGAGACGAACCCTAGTCATTCTAGCAGCTTTTAGGCCGTTCTTAGGGCCTCAAAACCCTATTGTAACTTACCTTAATCCATGTTTTAATCAAGTAAGATTGTTTATCTTTAATCATTTAATATGTCTATGTGTTGTTTGTTTGATTTATATTCTTGCTTTCTTTATAACATGATAGGCTAAACCCTCCTTTGTATTTACTTATGATTGTATGAAACTTAGATTGTAGATCCTTTTAATGTTGCTTCTTGTGATGGATGTGCGCGTTAGGCTTTAGAAAACTAGCCATAAGATATTAAATTGGCATAGACGTCTAGGGAAACGCGAGTGTGTAGAAAGGATACCATCCGGTAACAGTCTTCATACTACCTTACCCCCAATATGGTTGATCCCTCTTAAGATATTTCAATTGCATTTAATATACTCTTAGGGGCCTTGTAATAGTCTTCATACTACCTTACCTGTGCGCTACCATAACGGAATATTAAATAGAAGACTGGTTCATGTAATTCGTTCATGACCTAGGAAATACTTACACAGATCATCAAAAGTGTGACAAAGCAATAGGATCAGGGGAAACAATCTAAGGAGTAGTAAATGATTAAGTAAATACACCCTTTTATCATAAAGTTATCACCAATAGATTAGATTATATTTTGTTTAATTAGTTAAACAAACCAACCTCTCAAACCATGATATTTACCCGCTTTCATAAAAACATAAAAATACAAAAAGAATCTTCTCTCAACCCCATAGATCTCTGTTAGATCGTGATCGAACCTTCCCAACCTATTCCCCAAGAGAATGATAACAACTCCTGAGTCTTTCCTATACTATACTATAACGATTAGGTACACTGCCTAAGGAGTTGTAAAACTTCTTGTTGAAGTCCTTAGAAGACCCGAACATCAAGTTTTTGGCGCCGCTGCATGGGGAACAGTTAGGTTTCGACCATTGTTTAACTTAGGTCTACTCGCTTGAATCCTTTCAAGTGAGAATTTTATTTTTGTTATATTAGCTTTCTCGTTGTCTATCTTTTCTTTGTATTATCTATTTTGTAAATCCCTCATTATGACATGTAGCACCGATAGGAGGTTAACAAAACCCCTTGACAAACCTGAAAGAGAATTTTGAAAGCTTAGGAGAGCCGCTTGGCACCTACATCAAAACGAATCATTGGCCATAGCCGAAAGAAACCTATTTGATGATGAAGCATCTTCTTCTAACAATACTAGAACCAAACCAGCAACCCCTCTCAAAACCTTACAAGAACATTCTCTCCCCAAATCCTCTGGTTTTCAAAACCTAATCTTCCTCCCTGCTAAACAAATAGGGAGAATCATCGACTCACGTGACATCTTGCTAATTCAAGGAACATGCACGTTCTAAGGATTAAAAAGCGAGGACCCCCTCCGTCATACCAGGCACTACTTAAGTATTGTCGATAACATACAAGCTGACGGAGCCACAAGGGATACATCCAGGTTACGTTTCTTTTACTTTTCCCTCAAGGGAAAAGCGGCGGAATGGCTTGACAAAATGCCTCCCACCCAGATCATGACATGAGATCAGCTCGTATCATGATTTCTTGATTACTTCTTTCCAGCATGGCATACCTCGTCTCTTAGAGATATGGTCCTCCGATTCAAACATTGGACTGACAAATCTATCAAAAGCGCTTGGATCCGTTTCCAGAACCTGATCCAACAAGTCCATCATCACGGAATAAAAAAATGGCTTCTAGTACAGATCTTTCACGATAACATATCTCAGGACAACCGCATAAAACTTGATTAATTCGCTCACTTCTATTTCAACTCTCTAACTGAAGAGGAAGGGTGAAATCGAATCGAAGAATATGTCCAATACCAAGACGACCTATGGGATGATCCATTACCACCTACGAACATTTCCTCGATTTTAGAAATAATGCAACCCACCTTCAGAGGACGTCTAAAAATGTCCTGTAAACAAATCTCTTACCTTGAGACACCCACCCGAAAAGTAGGGTTGAAAAACCCTTATCTTATTTGCAACTACTACGGAGGATCCCACAAAGCCGAGGAATGCACACAAAACAACCCGGTCGAGCAAGTATGCTTGTCTGGGGGAGACATCTACGATGATCCTTCCCCTTTGAGGTTCTAAAAGAACGACGATATCCCGCCATGGGGGAATATCAAACGTAAAGAAAAAAGAGAGGACGGTCCTGAATGGGTTGTTAGAAGTAAGTTTGAAGACGAGCTTGCCAACTTCATGCTCGAAAAGAAATTTCACACGAAAGGGATAGGAGAGATTCTTGACCAGCACCATAAGGGAATGCATGAACAATTCTCGCAAATCCACTCCACAATCGGAAAAAAGAGAAATTCCTAAACCAAAGTCACTGACTTTTGCTATAACAACTAGATCTGGGGTTAGCACTCGAGACCCCCTTTCCCAGCTCCATCACAATCGACACCTGCCAACCACGCTGAAGGGGCGACTAAAAAAGAAGGACCCGAGGGTGCAGAATCAAGCAGTATGGATGAAGAAGCCCCCTGGTCATCCATTTTCTATCATCCCTCTAAGTCATCGAATCTGCCTTTCCCCTCCCGAGTAAAGAAGCAGAAAAAGGATGACGAAGATAAGCGACTTCTATCCATCTTTAAGCAGATTCATATCAATCTACCTTTCCTAGAAGCCATGATCCACATGCCGAAGGGAGCCAAGGTTCTAAAATACCTTCTTTCGCATAAGGAAAAACTCAAAAAAGCACCCTCTTCAGGCAAACTTAGTGAGGAATGTTATGCTATTATCTAAAGAAGCCTACCCCCAAAAGAAGGAGACCCAAGGAGTTTCACACTACCATGTCTTATCGGACCCTTGGCAATAAAAACGCCCTAGCTGATTTAGGGGCAAGTATAAATCTTATGCCACACTCCCTCTTCCGACAATTGAGAATTTCTAAACTAAAACCAACCAGAATGAGCATTCAACTAGCTGATCGATCCATCAAATATCCCATCGGGGTCTGCGAGAATCTTTTAGTTAAAGTAAACAAGTTCATCTTCCCGGTCGATTTTGTAATCTTGGAAATAGACGAAGACGAGTTGGTCCCGATCATTTTGAGACGACCCTTCCTCGCCACAACACCAGCTGTAATCGACGTTCACAAAGGAAAGCTAAGTCTGAGAGTCAAAAACAAAACTGTCACCTTCAACATCGAGAAATCTATGAAATCCAAGTACTCTCGTGATGACTATCTGTACTACGCCGATCACACAACAAAGCTTATTCGAGAACAATGGGTTGACATAGTCGATCACGACGGTAAATGGGTAGAAGCAGAAGAAGATGGAGATCTTAATGAAGTACAAGCGGTTTCTTTCTACCATAGGACAAAACCATTTGAGCCACTCGAATGGAAAGCCCTGAAAAATTAATTGAAACCCTCAAGCATCAAACCACCAGAGCTAGAGTTGAGGGAATTACCCGAACACCTCGAATACGCCTTCCTCCAGGAAAACAACTAACTCCCAATAGTCATGTCCTCCGCGTTATCCACCATCGAGAAAGCCAGGCTTCTGAGGTCCTAAAAAACTACATGGGATCAATCGCTTGGAGTATTGCGTACATAAAGGGGTTTGACTCATCTTTCTCTACTCACAAAATCCTCATGGAAGACGAGTTCAAACCGAGTGTCCAGCCTCAAAGACGAGTTAACCCAAACATCAAGGAGGTGGTGAAAAAGGAAGTCATAAAACTCCTTGACGCCAGGTTAAGCTACCCCATCTCTGACAGTCCTTGGGTCAGGCCTGTCCAGGTTGTCCCAAAGAAAGGAGGAATGACTGTAGTGAAGAATGAGAATAACGAGCTCATTCCACAAAGGACGGTCATCGGATGGCGCGTGTGCATCAACTATCGTAAGCTTAATAACGTAACTTGAAAAGATCACTTTCCACTCCTATTTATCGACCAGATGCTCGAATGTCTAGCCGGGCATGAGTATTATTTCTTCCTGGATGGGTTCTTAGGGTATTTCCAGATCCCTATTGCTCCAGAGGATCAATAGAAAACCACATTCACCTGCCCATATGGCACCTTCGCATACAAATAGATGCCATTCGGATTATGCAACACGTCAACAACTTTCCAGCGTTGTATGACAGCCATATTCCATGAACTAATCGAGGATAGCATGGAAGTATTCATGGACGACTTCTCCGTCTTCGGTAGCTCCTTTGACCAGTGCCTCAAAAACTTAGAAAAAGATGCTAAAGAGGTGTGAGGAGACCAATCTTGTGTTAAACTAGGAGAAGTACCACTTCATGGTGAAGAAAGGAATCATCCTCAGCCATAAGGTCTTTGGGTCGGGAATCGAAGTTGACAAAGAAAAAATCGAGGCAATCTCCAAATTACCATATCCCACAAACCTGAAAGCCATCTGAAGCTTTTTGAAACATGCCGGCTTCTACAGAAGATTCATAAAAGATTTCTCGCAAGTGGCACGCCCAATGACCCAGATCCTGGTAAAAAATGCCCCCTTCAACTTCTCTAAAGAATGCATCCAGGCCTTTGATAAGTTAAAACACGAACTAACGCAGGCCCCTATTATGATCAAGACGGATTAGTCGTTGCCATTTGAAATCATGTGTGACACAAGTGACTACGCTTTCGGAGTAGTGCTCTGGCAAAGAATCGACAAACATTTCCAGCCCAAACACTACGCCAGCAAAACAATGAACAAAGCACAAGAAAACTACACAACAACCGAGAAGGATCTTTTGGTTGTCGTCTTCGCATTCGACAAATTCTGTCAATACTTAGTCTTATCCAAGACTATCGTTTTCATGGATCACTCTGTCCTACGGTATCTCTTCACAAAAAAGATGCAAAACCGCGATTGATTAGGTGGATCCTGCTACTCCAAGAATTCGATATCAAGATCCACGATAAGAAAGGTGCTTAAAATCTCACAACCGATCACCTCTTCCGGCTTGAAAACCCCAATCTAGGGAAGTTGACCAAGGCCGAAATAAGGGACTTATTCCTTGAAGAACGACTAATGGCAATCTCTGATAAAAACAACGAACCTTGGTATGCCGACTACACTAACTACCTTGCCAGTCGAGTGCTGTCCTTCGTTCTACCCACCAAGAGAAACAAAAGTTCTTCAATGATATAAAGCATTATTTCTGGGATGAACCATTCCTATTCAAACAATGCGCAAACCGAATCATACGAAGATGTCTTGCAAGAGATGAAGCGACACAAATTCTTTGACAATGTTACAGCGGCCCATCAGGAGGGCATCATGGTATTACAACAACCGCAAGAAAAGTCTTCGAAGCCGACTTCTATTGGCCAAATATCTTCCACGACGCACATAGATTGGTCCGAGGTTGCGATGCCTGTCAACGAGCCGGCAACATCTCCTCTAGGGATGAAACACCTCAAAAGTATATCCAAGTTTGTGAAATATTCGAATGAGGAATAGACTTCATGGGACCATTCCCCTCATCAAATGAAAACAAATACATCCTAGTAGCTATCGATTATGTGTCAAAATGGGTGGAGGCTCAAGCCTTTCCCGCTAGTGATGCTCGAAACGTAGTGAACTTCCTTAAGAGATTATTCGCGAGATTTGGAATACCGAAGGCTTTGATTAGTGACAGGGGTACCCACTTCTGCAACTACCAGATGGAGCGAGCAATAAAAAGGTATGGAGTGGTTCACCAATTTTCCACCGCATATCACTCTCAAACAAATGGGCAGGTCGAAAATACAAACCAGACAATAAAGCATATTCTCGAAAAAACCATCTGAAACAACAAGAAAGAATGATCCCCTACAAATTAGATGATGCCTTATAGGCATTCTGAACAGTGTTTAAAACCCCTTTAGGATAATCTACGACAAGGCATGCCATCTTCCGGTAGAACTCGAGCACAAAGCCTACTGGGCCATTAAGAACTGTAACATGGACCTTACGAAAGCTAGAGCAAACAGGTTATTACAGATTAATGAGTTAGACGAGATGAGGTTTGATGCTTATGAATCCTCCATCTCCTATAAGGAAGAACAAAAAGGTGACACGATAAACGAATAAAGACGCCGACTAAATATGAAAAAGGCGATAAGGTACTTCTCTTTAATTCACGCCTAAGGTTGTTCTCCGGGAAGCTAAAGTCAATGTGGTACGGACCATTTTCAGTAAGCAAAGACATGAAAAATGGTGCAATTGAGCTTTACGATGAAGATGGAAATGAATTCATCGTAAATAAACAACGGGTGAAACCATATCAAAAGGACGTATTAGATGCTGATAAAAATGATGATATCACACTAGAAGATGAAGGAGAAGTCACGTAAGGACGTGTGACTTAGAGCCTAGCTACAAGACTCGTAAATAAAGAAAAGCGCTTCTTGGGAGGCAACCCAATATTTTATTTTCTCGCATTTAGGAGTGTCTTGTGTTTTAATTCTTCTCATTTATTCTTTTAAGTTTGAATCAATTTTGTGATCATGCTTTGCTTTGTTTTAACTTTGTCTTATTGACAATCAAAGGTATTTTGCATTAAATAAGTGTAGGGGAAAATATCCGGTTTATAAGAACCAATTTAAACATATTAAATAAATTGTTTAGATTAATTCGCGTCAGTTTCGAATCATATGATTGTAATGATTAATCCTAAGTTTTATGCAGTGTTTCACACAGGATATAACTAACAAAATTGCGTGCAGGAAATTTTTCAAGAAAAACAAAAAAGAAAATCTTTACAGTGGCTAGAGACGGCGTCACGCCCCCAGCCATGTGAAAATTTGAAATTCTTTAATTATTTTTGAAAAATAAATTATGCAATATCTAAAATTTGTAATTATCTTGTAACCTGCAGAAACCTATGATTACATCATCACTTTCATCCTATCTTTACTGCTTTAATAGAGTCGAACCCTAAAATCTTATTGTATATATATCTATCCCGCCGATTTTATGCTTGGTATAGTTGTCTTTGTGTTTGATTACAGGTTATATTTGATGAGAAGAAGCTTGGAAGTTATTTAGAAGTTTCATTAGATGATTCTTGGAGGACGATTTAACCAGTTATCGCATGTTTCTTCTCCATTATTGAGCAAACCATAGGAGTACTAGTTTCTTTTACTTATTTTCTTTTCCCTTTATTCGTTTATTCGGGTACTTCTAAAGAACATTGAGGATAATGTTCAACTTAAGTGTAGGAGGAAATAAGCCTTAGAAACTATTCCTTCAATTGCCATTTGCTTGTTCCTTAAAATGATGTAGTTATATATCGAAACATAACATAAAAGGTAATTTTAACCAAAATTAAAAAAAAATTATGACACATACCGACGAAAACCGAGTATTAATAGCGTCCCATGGATAGGAGAATATATTGACTAGCACAAAATCCCTCAAATTCTACCCAAAAATGTATGGTTCGCCTTTAGATTCTATAGAATTCGGGTATCCATTTTTATACCCAAAATAATTTAAGCCTTAAGCTTGGTTCGAGTAAAGGTTCGAATGCAGATATATGGTGTCATTCTATCGATACGGAAGTAAACGTTATTTCCTTTGTCACCTTTTCAAGAACAATTGTATCGTATTAAATTATATGAGTGTAACCGATATTATATAACATTCTAGACCTGATTTTGTGTTGCATCCCGAGACCGCGTATAGAGTTATTAGGATTATCTAGATAAATTCACTAGTATTATCCATGTTTAAACCTGCAATTGTTATGATGGACACCTTCGATACATATAACTATCCCCACCCCTTGCCATGCACTCAATTTTAGTGTAGGATACCTGTTAATAACAACCCTTCGAGCCAATACTTTATTACGGTTCTCAAAATTTACTGGTTAAGCCAGACTATTAAATGAAGAGCATTGTTTACCCTTAAACCAATTGTTACACCCAAATCGCCTTAGCCTACCTTGTATGTACTCATTTTTAGTACATTATTGTTTAACCCAAGTTAATTATTTGAGTACACGGTTGCTAAGTCCTTATCCTTGTAAATACAGTTTTAGGACGATTGAATTCATGGTATAATTCAGTCTTATGAAGGACTTGGGGAAGAAATTAATTAATTACCACCTTAATAAGACTCAATAGAGCTCCATGTTATGTTGATTCCAACTCCAATTTGGGACATTAGTTTAGATTGTAATGTATCGAGTATGTAAAGATCATATGTAGGGGTTTAACTATAAACCCACATGATGTATATATTGTTTTACGCAATGACAGGGGCAAAAGAGTACGAAAAAAAATATATATATATCACATCTACTACAAAAATAATAAAGGATGCATGACACATATAAATCAACTTGGCATCCCATTAATGCCACGTCCATAATTACCACGTCATCACTTTTTATTTATAAACGATGACATGGACACATTTTTTACATGAATTTTCAAAAATTTTAAAAAATTTGGCATTGGTAAGGTTTGAACTCATGATCTATAGTTAAGATGCAACAAAGATTACCAACTCATCTATCATCCAATTTGTGTTTTCTAATAAAAACAATTATTATATTGTACGTTACCTATCAGCCATGTTTAATGTTTAATTTTTCAATAATACTATTTGAAGATATAATCCACTAAATACATCCAAAATAAGATACGTAACACTTTCATGTAACCTTAAAACCCAACATACGCCTCTGTTTTTTGAAAACCCTAATGATCCGTATCCTCTAAAACATCTTCTTCTTGTCTTTGTTTTTTATTGATTAATATTAGTAGATACCATGATACCATGTAAATTATTTAATCAAAGTTAGTTCTATATCAACCGTATTGCTCCCACTTTTCCTGTATCATAACTAATTTAATATACTTATATTCTTTAGGGAGATGAACTTTCTTTATATGCCCTAATATGGTTTCTTTGCAGGCCAAGGGTTTTCTCAAAACACTAACGATGAAAGGAATGTAATCCTTTGTATTATTGTTTTCAATATGATTAATCAAATTGCTTAGTATTTATAGATGCATTCTAAATTAAATATGACGACTTTTGTCATCAATCGTAAGCTTTGTGTGATGTCAAGGCTAAATGCGTGTAAATTGCATTTATGCACACATTATGATGCTTATTCACTAATATATGTACTTATCATCTGTATTTAGATGCAAAGAGCTTATAGGAACACAAACCATTTGAGCTTGGTCAAGCTAAAATAGCTAGATACATATCTTATTGTTATCGTTTAAAATATAAGTCAAGCCAAGCCAAATCTCTTAGTATTATCTAGCCGCTTGAATTTTATGCTGCTCTAATTTTTTATGCAGATTTACTTATGTGAAAAGGTGTCAATTGTTAATGAAATGTACTTCGCAATCACTCTTGATCGTATAACTGCTGGCCCTGTAAGTTTTTTCTTCTAATGTATATACATATTACATAATGATTTTCTAGCAGCAAACATTGTTAGTATTATTTTTTAATTTCAATCTTTTTGACACTCTAATTGCATTTTCCTTTACTTGATGTTTATGGTTTGTAGGATATTATAGCTTTAAGACGGGGACATCATTTGCTTTCAGAAACATCTTAAGGTCGAAAATACAGAAACATGCCGTTGTCCTGATGTTCAGGCTTTTTTGAAGTAACTTCAGGTCAAAATATAAGTTTTTTAAAAATGATTTTACAATTTAACAAATGTACTTATTGCAGCGGCTATCGACCCACGGCTTGTATTATCATCATTATGATATCTATTTAACTTTTTGAAGCGCGCTTTTGTGGTCTTTGTGTAAGATAGATCTTTTAACAAAACTTTTTGCATTATCTAATGCTATGTCACTGTGCATGTTCTTGCTTCTTGCTACAAAGCTCTTAATGACCACCATGTTCCTCTAGAAGGGACCCTTTTGAAACGAAACATGGTTACACCTGGATCAGATTCCAAGAAGGTTGCACCAAATATGTGGTTGAGTACACTGTTCGTGCCTTGGCAGAGGACAATGCCCCCAGCGGTTCCAGGCTATAGTGTCCTTTGTCTGTGGTCAAAGTGAGGAACATGCAACTGTCAACCTTAATGTCATGAACCGGTATAAGGGAAAGAAGCCATGGAGCTTGTTTTTCTCATTTGGAAAGGCTCTTCAACAAAGCATACTCAAGGCATGGTCTGGAAAAGCAGAATGTGGAGGTGGCTCAGGATGGGTTCCTTGCTAGGTGTAAGGCTAATTCTGAGGCCACTATTGGAAAGTAGGTAAAGATCCTGATTTTGAGTACATTCAAGGTGAGATTGAAATTGATGTTACGAGGGCAGGTATTAGGACATATTTGAGAATACTAAATTATCCTCGAGGCGAACACATCAGGTATTAAAACATTTTTATATACAAGACTTACTATAATTAAGTGCAATCTACATATTGGCTCGGATATCACTTTGTTGTTCGAGAGCTCACTGTCGGAATTAAAGATTTTGTTGCCGAAGTAACAGAGGTAGGAGGTTCGGAGTTGTTAACCATGATACCCCAAGATGGTATCCTTTGTAGTTAATTGATAACTCAAAGGACGAAGCTATCATGATGCGTGGAGCGGAGGTTAATTGATAAGAAAAGCGAACAAAGTTCAAAAGATTCACACTCGATGCTCATAACATAGCTAATCTTTCTTGGATGTTATATGTCTTTGATTATTCTTTCATTTTTAGAGACGGGCATTTATGAAATTTTCCAAATACCAGAGTAAGATAGGACTAAGGTTCGATCAAAATCATATCAAAAGTACTCCGCCATTCACTACTCCTTCGGCATTCACTACTGCTCTGAATCTTGTAGGGAGATCTACTCCTGAACCTACCGCCAAAGATGTTGGTACAATGGTGCCTAACCCGAGTGTATTAGGACTTTCCAAGCCCATGAGAAGCGAAGAGCCTCTATCTCCTCTTGGGTACTTCACTAGAAAAGTTATGGCTAAGTGCATGGGGACTTGACTGGAAAATATAGCATTCTGTGCAGCTAATTTGTAACTGAGAAAATAGTTAGATTGTGAAGTGGAGTGTGTTGTGCAAATGGTTTGTATATACAATAAGAAATAGTGAAGGTGGAAGTTAACATGAAATTGTTGCTGAAGTAAGTGTTTGGAATTTAGGTTAGCAGATGGCCTTATACATTGAAAAAGTTAACCTTGATGTAGTTTTCTTGGTGATAGCCATGTAGGAAGTAGCTACATCTAAGTAAGGATAGCTATGTAGGAAATGTAGTCAATTTAGCAAAAGGGAATTTATAGAGGAGTGGTTTTGTTCATATAAGGTGATGTCAGGGTCTAATGTAGCTTATGTGGATCAATGCAAAATGGAGGTTTGAATTGGATGGTTATGCAGGAAGGATGAAACCTGCATCTAGGATGGGTCTAATTTTTATGTGTGGGAATGTAGACTGATTCCAAAACTATTTGAAGCTCAGTTTCCACTGTTTTAACCTTTCAAGAAAACTTGCAAGCCCGGATGTATAAATATATATTACTATATCAGATTACATAGACCCTGAATCACATTTTTATTCTCGACAACGTATAAATAGACTGAATTAAATTAAAAAGATGAATTTCTACTAGATTTTTATTTAAGTTGCAGACAGTTGGTGAAAAATACAAGTTGAGGAAAATTGTGTTGATATAAGAAACATCAGAAGGGGCTTGAAACAATGGCTATCCTAACCATCACATAAAGCAGTATTTTGGAAACGGTCTTGTTGCCATATTGGCTGGTTTATTTGGGAATATGTTAGTCGGTTCATTGGCTATGGGGCCTGTTGCACCATTATGTAGCTTCCATCTTCCTTGCTATCGGTATGGCTGTCATTATATCAACTTGGACAGAAAATTATGGTGATCCATCAGAAAGCAAAGATTTAATGACCCAATTCAGGGGAGCTACCGTAGCAATTGCATTAGGTTTCTTTCGATTCTCATTAAATTTTTATACTAAGTTAGTAAATTACTACTAATATTTAATCTGATATTGTTCCTTTGGTTAAACCAGATGAAAAGATAGCATTGTTGGGTACGATTCAATCTCTATTTGAAGGTTCAATATACACTTTTGTGTTTCTATGGACTCCTGCTTTGAGCCCAAATGGTGAAGATATTTCACATGGTTTCACTTTTGCTATTTTCATGTTATTCTCCATGTTGGGAAGTTCTTTGGCTTCTCACCTTTTGACCCATTCATCAATCAAAATCGAAAGCTACAATGCTACATGCAAGTTGTTTTTGTGATCTCTTCTGCCTCTTTATTGCTTCCCGTCATCACAAGTGTATGTGACACACTCCCTTTTACCTTTGTTTTATCTGTGGTGATTTGCAATATGCTTGATGTGTTATTTTATTTTTTGTTTCAATAGTTTCTGGTGGCTCCTTTCGCTGAGAAGGGTGGAAGCATAAAATTTGCAGTGTGTATTCAATTGATTGGATTCTGTGTATTTAAAGCATGTGTTGGTTTGTTTTGGCCATCAATTATGAAAATGAGGTCCCAATACATTCTTGAGGAGTCTAAGAGCACAATTATGAACTTTTTCCTCATTCCCTTCAACATTTTTGTTTGCATCGTGCTTTATAATGTGAGTCCTTTATTCTCTATCTCTATCCATGCACAACAAACAGTCAAGCCTTTATTAACTCTTATTTTTATAACAGGTTGATGCATTCCCGATCAGTGTGATGTTTGGAATGTGTGATGGTTTCCTCTTCCTTGCATCTATGTTGCAAAGTATAAAACCCCTAATTTGACACATATAAATATCCATCTATTAAATTAGATGCAATGTAACATCTATATATACCACCTTTTTACAGGGAAAATTTTGCTTTATCTCATTATGTAACCTAGTTTACATAACTAAAGTAAACGAGCTCACACAACTACCTATGCCAATTCTATCTACGTTTATATCAAGTAAACATCTTAATATGTCAAGTCAATATTCTAATATCCACTATACCATGTACGTTATCTATTTAACGTAGTTTGCATAACATTATTACTAAATGAACTTTATCCGTTAACATTTATACCAAAACCCTAATTTCATGTAATGTTTTCATTTAAACCAAGTGTATAAATATTCAAGGCATGTGTACAAGTATCATAGCATAATATTTGAATTATAATTCCCACCAAAACTATGGTACAACACGTTTAAGCACAATGTACAAATCCATGAAGCACAAATTCAAACTTTACCATTTTCAACCAAATTCATTCTAGTTTCTTACCACCACTTAAGCACTAAGTACAAGCTTCTAATGCACAACATTTAAACTAGTTTTCCTTCCTTAATCCTAACCCTAACTCGTCCTAGAAAACCAAAAACCCTAACCCAAAATTAAAACAAACCGACACTCCCTTATTTCATTTTAAACCTATTTCCAACCAAGCTAGCTCTCACCACTATGAGTCACCTCCTTGCTAGCTTGCTTAGCACCTCAAACTACCACCCTAACACCTCCCAAGAACTTCCATCACCCAACTTGAGCTCCAAGTCTCCTTGTCACCCTTAGAATGTCGCGCCCCCTCCACACCTTCACACCTCTTCAATACTCATCACTAGGCTTTATTGGTCATCACTCTACACAAACCTTGGCCACTACTCCAAGGAAACTTAGCCACCAAGGGTTTCACACCCTATATATAGCCAAAACCCCTACCCCTTTGAAACAGACCTCAAAATTTATCATACACACAAATGGAGTTTTAAACAAAGCTAAGAAAGATCAAGAAGGAAGCATAAGATCAGTTTTGAAATCAAGAATCCAGAGAAAGAAGCCATTTAAGTCGTTTCCTAGGCGTACGAACCCAAAATCCTCATTTCAACCTATTTAAGCTCAAGTAAGCTCAAAAACTTGTTCAATAAACTCATATTCTGTTTTAAAACTTTAATAAGCTTTCCCAAGATCATATATAAGCTCTTGTTAAAAGCTTTGAACCACAAACCCACACGTATGGTTTTTCTAAACCATACACACCCTAAAACCCTAATAAGCTCAAATTCATAAAACCTATAAGCTCTAAGCCATAACTGATCCTATAAGCTATTTCTATAAGCTTTATTATCACTATTAAAAACTTTAAATCATGTCTTAAAAGCTTAAACCCATCGGGTTAATTTTTGAAACCAAACGAACCTACTTTAGTGTTTTTAAGCTCATAAGCCTTTTTCATAAGCTATAAGCTTGTAAAACTTATTTATTCTAACTTATTTTAGCTTATTTTAATAAGCTATAACCTGCAAATTATTTTCTATATTGAAAATACCAAGTTTATGATTTTGGACTTGTTTTGCCAATCGAATCCATGCAAGGGTTATATATTATAAATATTTTGAAATTATAACTAGAGGGCCTGAAAATGTAATATTCCTAAAGTTATAACTACAAGGGCTTGTTTTACCATTCTTTAAAGATAAGGGATTAATTTATATAAAGTTATATATATAAAGGATTAATGTTGTAAATTAATATAAATCAAGGGTATATATTGCCATTTTTGCATTCTTAAAAATATAAAATGTAATATTTTTATATAAATTATAAAAATATTATAAGACTCGATTTTATTAAAACCCGACACATTTATCGTTATTAATCGTCGATCGACGCATTATAAATCAATTATATTATATATTTAACGTAATTTATCATCGACTAGCTTTTGAAGAAACTTAAAATCTTATCGTATCACGTTACTAGGGAATTTCATGTGAGGGGTTTCATTTGAGTATACATTTTGACGAGTTTGCTGGATTTACGATTTAAAGTGTCCTGACTCCTCAAATGTTTACTACATGACCTCTGAATTATGATAGCCCGAACAGTGATATAATATTTCTATACATTAATAAACCAAATTAATATGTATGTTAAACTTCATGAAGTTCTTGAACATAACAATATAAAACTAAGAATTGACATATTCACCCAAGTTGTGTGACGAGTCGTTACATTCATTTTGATTATATACTTTTGCCATCAATAGTTCCTATGTTAAGGTGAGTTTATAGCCTGCAGTTTTAAATCTTTGAATTTGTTTTCATAAAACCGCAAGGAGATAATGCTAATAAAACCATGAAATACAAGTGTTTTTCTAACTATATGCTATCTTGATGCATTATTGCCTAAGTCCCTACTTTTGCCATTAAGACCCCACTATCATGAACTGTTAATTACTCTGCGATAAACTGGTAAGCGTGGAATGCTGTTAAATAGATCTTATTTTGGGACTGAACTCCTCTCTTTTTGGTATACCTGTACTTTTGGTAACCAAACGCACTTCATTTGAATAACTATGCGGGTGTTTGGCAAAGGCACCTGTTGGGGCAACTACTTGTGATTATTGATTATCTCAAGGCTTCGGTGTCATGAGCTTAGGGCAATAATACTGTTTTCTATGATAATTGTATCTGCATTGCAATTATTACCATTATTAGTGTATAACAACGTAACCCACTGTTTATGATGGACTTGTATTCAAACTATTTAATCATATAACACAAACTTATGAATTTCACTCAACGATTGTGTTGATCTTTTTAGCATGTTTATCTCAGGTAATTGAGCAACTTATGGTACGGAGTGACACGGACTTGAAGATGGCTAAACTGTTATCATTCAAACTTTATGTTTCTAGATTTTGGGACCTCTTTTTGTAAAACTCTGATGAATAAATGAATGATAACTAAATTTTTCCAAAACGTCTCTTTATGAGTCGTTTTCTATGATTATGTCTATTGTACTATGAAGTAATACCCCAGATTAGCTTCCGCTGCTATATTTGTTAAAATAGGGGTGTTATAGATTGGTATCAGAGCCACGGTTATAAAGAACAAGGTTGAAACCTTAACTATAACTACTTTTCTTTTTCTATCCAAGAAAGTTCTCCGTACCACTACATCTCCCGAATAGTATGTAAAGATACATAACTATTATAATATTATATAAATAACTTATGCTATTTACCGTTGGGTTGTTAACAGAGTGATGTCTTCTCCCAACCACCCTACTTCTGATATTGAGGATGCTTTTTCCTCTAACTTTCCAAACTATATCCCGGCTTCCCCGGACTATTCCCCAGCTTCACTGGGAAATACTTCTTCTGAATCTTCAAATAATTCATCTAGTTTAGTTCCAATAGCTTCACCAACTCTTTCACTTTTTTATGATGACCCCTATATGAAGGTCATGCATGCATATAATGTTATTATTCCACCACAAGTTCCTATTCCACCACCAACTATTGTGCCTCCATCTCCAATGCTATCACCAATGTTTGATCCTCAAGATTTCTTTCGTCCTGAAGAGATCTTGCCACATAAGAAATGAGGCCATGATCGATCATCCTCCTTTACTTTTGCCCTGCCTCAAGCATTTGAGATAGGAAAAAGTTCTCATAAGACGAGTTTGGAACGTCACGAGGAACAAATTGAGGAAATTTTGAATCACCTAAATGAGCTCTCTCTTGACCGCATTGAGCACATGGAAGACAAAATAGAAGGTCTTAGAAAAGGTCGGGTGATCATACAACAAGAGTTTGACAATCTGGAAACTGAACTCCAAGAGGCTCGTACTCAAATTGCTAGACTTCAAAGAAAGGAAATGGGAAATAACAACAAGATTGCTCTGGCTCGCTTTAGGATTGCTAATCTAGAACAAATCATCGAAGATATCCAGGTTCGTCACCAAGCAGGTAAGGAAAGTATTCTGAATGCAATCTATGAACACAAGAACAGCCAGGAAGGACCATCGAACTACTAGATTAGATTCTAGTTATAGCTTTTGTGAGAACCTAGCCACGGGATGTGTGGTATAAATAACAACACATGTCAAATTTTGACTATGTAAAGTATGAAGGCAAGTTATTCATGATATAATACAGTGGTAATCCTGTTTAAATCGTTGTTCCCAATTTATATTATTCATCCTATATCCAACCTTGGAGATTTCAATACACGAGAAATTATAATAATAAGCATCATTATCTTTGTCTTCATCATCAGAATCTTCATTACCGGTTAAGTTAACTAACTACCATCTATAGACTATCCTTTTGATAAGTTTATCTTCACAAAGTCAGATATTATTATGAATCTTACCGTGACCAAAATGAACTAGTCCCCAAAGAACCTAATAAGTCAGATACTTGTTAGAATTTATATCAGATAAATATCTATAATTTCAATATCACAATTATGACAATGCTTATTTTTGAACTTTAAGCATTTTAAGGAAATACTTGTGATATCATTCTTATTACGTGATTGTCTTATGTTGATAGAATGCCTCCCAAAAGGACATCAACATCTGAAGCACCAGCCATGACTCAGGCTGCCATCAGGAAACTAGTTGCTGACAGTGTTGCCGCAGCTCTGGAAGTACAAGCTGCAACAATGGCAAGTACTAACAATCCTAATAGGAACACCGGACCTACTGGAACTCCTGTAGCAAGAAAGGGAAACTATAAAGAGTTCATAAGCTGCCAACCTTTCTACTTCAATGGTACGGAAGGAGCAGTTGGCCTCATTCGCTGGTTTGAATAGACTAAATTAGTATTTTCTCGTAGCAACTGTGCCAAGGAAAACAAAGTGACATTTGCTACTGGCACCCTGACTGATGACGCCTTGTCCTGGTGGAATGCATACGCCCAACCTATTGGAATAGAACAAGACAACAAGATCACCTGCACTGAATTAAAAAGGCTCTTAACAAATAAGTATTGTCCTCGAAACTTGAAGGCAGGAAATGAAGATGAAATTTTACCAATTCTGACTGTAAAAAAGGAGTGATCTTAAAACTTACATTAGAAGATTTCAGGAATTAGCAGTCTTATGCCCGAACATGGTACCAAACACCGAGAAACTCATGGAAGTTTTCATCGGAGGATTACCCAGAAGTATTGAAGGAAATGTTACCGCTTCAAAGCCTCAAACTTTGGAGGAAGCCATTACCATAACTCAGAGGTTGATGGATCAGGTAACAAAGCACAATTCTATGCAAGGAACCAATGATCACAAATTAAAGTTTGGGTTTATAAAGGAACAACCTAACAAACAACAACACTACCCCAATACTCGCTAACAAACTACCAAAACAACCATAGCAACCGCAACAATGATTACCGCCAACAGCAGAATAAAAGACAGGAAACCTTCAGGTCTTATGCTGCCACCCCAACTGAAAATAGTAGGTATACTGGAAGCTTTCCTTTGTGTAAGAAATGCACTTTGCATCACACAGGACCTTGCACTGTCAAGTGTCAGACTTGCAACAGGGGAGGGTCTTGACCGGAAACATGCGGAAGGATACAAAGGACCAGCCACTGGAAGCAATCAACAACCAGTATCAGTAATTTGTCATGCATGTGGAAAGAAAGGGCATTACAATTATCAGTGCTCAAAGGAAAACAACAGTGCCCATGGAAGAGCATACTTGCTGAGGGACAAGAACGCTCACTGAGACCCGAACGTAGTTACGGGTATGTTCTTCTATATATATATATTCTCTAATGCCATAGGGTTCCTTTTATACACCAAGGATAAACCCTAACAGACTTACAAAACGCGTAAAAGAAAATGCATATCTTTTCCTATAATAGCTCATGCATATCTCTTAAACGGTACTAACTATTTTGTATTTGCGGTACAAACTAATACTAATGGTACTAACTATAACTGTCGGTACTTTCTATTACAACTAGCGGTACTAAGTCAGGAAAGCATAATTCCCAACAGTATGGATTGGTTATCCAAGTATCATGCTAGAATTATCTGTGACGAGAAAGTCATTCACATCCCAATCGAAGGTGAAACTTTAATCATCCGAGGTGATCGAAGTAAAACCCGACTAAGCCTCATATCCTGTATAAAAACCGAAAGGTATATATCCAGGGGATGTCAAGTTTTCAAAGCCCAAGTAATGGAAAAGAAGTCAGATGATAAACGACTGGAAGACATACCAGTAGTCAGAGAATTTCTGGAAGTTTTTCCTGAATATCTACCTGGCTTACCCCCAGTTCGTCAAGTAGAATTTCAAATCAATTTAATTCTAGGAGCGGCGCCAGTGGCCCAAGCACCTTACAGACTAGCTCCTTTAGAAATGCAAGAACTATCAAACCAACTACAAGAGTTGGCAGACCGAGGTTTTATCCGACCAAGTACTTCGCCTTGGGGAGCTCCAGTCTTATTTGTTAAGAAGAAAGACGGATCTTTCAGAATGTGTATCGATTACCGGGAGTTGAATAAACTTACTGTAAAGAATCGTTACCCATTACCCAGGATCGATGTCTTATTTGACCAACTTCAAGGTTTGAGTGTTTACTTGAAAATCGACTTAAGATCAGGTTATCATCAACTGAGAGTAAGGGATGAAGATATTCCCAAGACTGCTTTCAGAATGAGGTACGGACACTATTTCAAGTAATGCCATTTGGTTTAACTAACGCACCTGCTGTATTCATAGATCTCATGAACCGTGTGTGCAAACCATACTAGGATAAATTTGTGATAGTATTCATCGATGATATTCTCATCTACTCTCGTAACAAAGAAGAACACGCAGATCATTTAAGGATAATCTTGGAATTACTCAAAAAGGAGAAATTATATGCCAAGTTCTCTAAGTGTGTTTTCTGGATCAGTATCATGCAATTTCTTGGGCACTTAATTGATAGTCAAGGACTTCATGTTGACCCCGCCAAGATTGAAGCAGTTAAGAATTAGGCATCTCCTACTACACCCATAGAAATACGTCAATTCTTAGGACTTGCCGGCTACTATCGAAGATTTATCAAGGATTTCTCAAAGATTGCAAAGTCTTTGACTGAATTAACCCATAAAAACAAGAAGTATATCTGGGGAAAAGACCAAGAGACAGCTTTTCAACTGCTTAAACAGAAGCTATGTGAAGCTCTAATCTTAACATTACCAGAAGGAAACGACGATTTTGTTGTTTACTGTGATGCATCACTTCAAGGACTGGGATCTGTATTAATGCAAAGGGAAAAGGTTATTGCATATGCATCCCGACAACTCAAACCTCATGAAGAGAACTATACTACTCATGATCTTGAATTAGGAGCAGTAGTGTTCGCTCTTAAAATTTAGAGACACTATCTATATGGTATAAAGTGTACTGTGTTCACTGATCATAAAAGTCTTTAGCATATCCTTGATCAAAAAGAGTTAAACATGAGACAACGCCGTTGGTTAGAATTGCTTGCAAATTACGATTGTGAGATTCGTTACCATCCTGGAAAGGCAAATGTTGTGGCAGATGCCTTAAGCCGAATCAAACCACTTCGAGCTAGATCATTAGTCAGGACCATTCATCCAAAATTACCATCACAAATTCTCAAAGCTCAAACTGAGGCAATCAAGGAAGAAAACATCAAGGCTGAGAACTTACGAGGAATGGACAAAGCATTTGAAGTACGTCCAGATGGAACCCGATGTATCAAGAATCGAAGTTGGTTACCACTCTTTGGTAATTTAAGGGACTTGATCATGCATGAGTCCCATAAATCAAAGTATTTCATTCACCCAGGTTCTGACAAGATGTTTCAGGATCTAAAGAAACTTTATTGGTGGCCTAACATAAAGGAAATCATCGCTGAATATGTTGGCAAATGTTTAACATGCTCTAGAGTTAAAGTTGAATGTCAAAAGCCATCCGGCTTACTGGTACAACTGGAGATTCCTATATGGAAGTGGGAAAGAATAACAATGGATTTTGTCACAAAACTACCTAAAACCTCAAACGAACATGATACAATTTGGGTCATTATCGATCGCCTTACGAAATCCACACATTTCATCCCTACCCAAGAGACAGATAGTTTGGTAACCCTTACAAGGTTGTACATCAAAGAAATATTCTCCCAGCATGGCGTGCCAATATCTATCATCTCGGATCATGACAGTCATTTCACATCCAGATTCTGGCAATCATTACAAAGTGCTTTGGGTACTCAATTAGACATGAGTATGGCATATCATCCTGAAACCGATAGACAAAGTGAAAGAACCATTCAAACACTCGAAGATATGCTTCAAGCCTGTATTATAGATTTTGGAAAAGAATGGGAAAAATACTTACCACTGGTAGAATTTTCTTACAATAACAGTTACCATGCCAGTATTAAGGCAACACCATTTGAGGCGCTTTATGGTCGAAAGTGCAGATCACCTATTTGATAGGCCGGAGTTGGAGATGTTCAACTCACGGGACCAAAAATAATCCATGAAACCACTGAAAAGATAGTGCAAATTCGACAACGCTTGCAAGTTGCAAGGGATCGGCAAAGAAGTTACACCAACGTAAGGCGAAAGCCCTTAGAATTTCAAGTTGGAGATCGTGTTATGTTAAAAGTATCACCTCGAAAAGGTGTCATTCATTTTGGAAAGCGAGGAAAGCTTAACCCTCGGTACATTGGACCATTCAAAATCCTTGAACGGATTGGTCCAGTGGCATATAAACTTGAGCTTCCTGAAGAACTCAGAAATGTCCACAATACTTTCCACGTTTCTAATCTAAAGAAATGCTTATCTGACGAATCCCTTGTCATTCCAATGAAAGAGCTTCGGCTTGATGACAAACTCAACTTTGTGGAAGAACCAGTGGAGATTATGGATCGAGAAGTCAAGCAACTAAGACAAAGTCGTATTCCTATAGTCAAAGTAAGATGGAACTCTAAAAGAGGACCAGAATTTACGTGGGAACGCGAAGATGAAATTCGTGCCAAATATCCACATCTATTTTCCAACATCACTTCAAAGTCCAACTAAATCTCGGGACGAGATTTCTTTAAGGTTGGGGGACTATAACAACCCGCAATTTTCATCAATATAAATATCCATCTATTAAATTAGATGCAATGTAATATCCATCTATTAAATTAGATGCAATGTAACATCTATATATACCACCTTTTTACAGGGAAATTTTTGCTTTATCTCATTATGTAACCTAGTTTACATAACTAAAGTAAACGAGCTCACGCAACTACCTATGCCAATTCTATCTACGTTTATATCAAGTAAACATCTTAATATGTCAAGTCAATATTCTAATATCCACTATACCATGTACGTTATCTATTTAACGTAGTTTTCATAACATTATTATTAAATGAACTTTATCCGTTAACGTTTATATCAAAACCCTAATTTCATGTAATGTTTTCATTTAAACCAAGTGTACAAATATTCAAGGCAGGTGTACAAGTATCATAGCATAATATTTGAATTATAATTCCTACCAAAACCATGGTACAACATGTTTAAGCACAATGTACAAATCCATGAAGCACGAATTCAAACTTTACCATTTTCCCACCAAATTCATTCTAGTTTCTTACAAGCTTCTAATGCACAATATTTAAACTAGTTTTCCTTCCTTAATCCTAACCCTAACTCGTCCTAGAAAACCAAAAACCATAACCCGAAATCAAAACAAACCGACACCCCTTTATTTCATTTTAAACCTATTTCCAACCAAGCTAGCTCTCACCACTATGAGTCACCTCCTTGCTAGCTTGCTTAGAACCTTAACCTACCACCCTACCACCTCCCAAGCACTTCCATCACCTAACTTGAGCTCCAAGTCTCCTTGTCACCCTTAGAATGTCGCGCCCCCTCCACACCTTCACACCTTGCTTAGCTATTTTTCTAGCCTTCAATACTCATTACTAGGCTTCATTGGTCATCACTCTGCACAAACCTTAGCCACTACTCTAAGGAAACTTAGCCACCAAGGGTTTTGCACCCTATATATAGTCGAACCCCCACCCCTTTCAAACACACCTCAAAATTTATCATACACACAAATGGAGTTCTAAACAAAGCTAAGGAAAATCAAGAAGGAAGCCTAAGATCAGTTTTGAGGCCAAGAATTAAGAGAAAGAAGCCTTTGAGGTCGTTTCCTAGGCGTACAAACCCAAAACCCTCAATTCAACCCATTTAAGCTCAAGTAAGCTCAAAAACTTGTTCAATAAACTCATATTCTGCTTTAAAAATTTAATAAGCTTTCCTAAGATCATATATAAGCTCTTGTTAAAAGCTTTGAACCACAAACCCACACGTATGGTTTTTTTAAACCATACGCACCCTAAAACCCTAATAAGCTCAAATTCGTAATACCTATAAGCTCTAAGCCATAACTGATCCTATAAGCTATTTCTATAAGCTTTATTATCACTATTATAAACTTTAAATCATGTCTTAAAAGCTTAAACCCATCGGGTTGATTTTGAAACCAAACGAACCCACTTTGGTGTTTTTAAGCTCATAAGCCTTCTTCATAAGCTATAAGCTTGTAAAACTTATTTATTCTAACTTATTTTAGCTTATCTTAATAAGCTATAACCTGCAAATCGTTTTCTATATTGGAAAATACCAAGTTTATGATTTTGGACTTGTTTTGCAAATCGAATCCATGCAAGGGGTATATATTGTAAATATTTTGAAATTATAACTAGAGGGGCTGAAAATGTAATATTCCTAAAGTTATAACTACAAGGGCTTGTTTTACCATTCTTTAAAGATAAGGGATTAATTTATATAAAGTTATATATATAAAGGATTAATGTTGTAAATTAATATAAATCAAGGGTATATATTGCCATTTTTGCATTCTTAAAAATATAAAATATATATGAATATTATAAGACTCGATTTTATTAAAACCCAACACATATATCGTTATTAATCATCGATCGACGCATTATAAATCAGTTATACTATATATTTAACGTAATTTATCATCGACTAGCTTTTGAAGAAACTTAAAATCTTATCATATCACGTTACTAGGGAATTTCATGTGAAGGGTTTCATTTAAGTATACGTTTTGACGAGTTTGTTGGATTTACGATTTAAAGTGTCCAGGCTCCTCAAACGTTTACTACATGACCTCTGAATTATGATAGCCCGAACAGTGATACAATATTTCCATAAACTAATAAATCAAAGTAATATGTATGTTAAACTTCATGTTGTTTTGAAACATAAACAATCAAACTAAGACTTGACATATTATCCCAGGTTGCGTGACGAGGCCGTTACTTTCATTTGATATACTTTTGCCATCAATCAGATTTCCCTGTTAAGGTGAGTTCATAGCCTCGCATTTTAAATCTTTGAAATGTTTCATAAACCCGCGAGGGAGATACATGTTATTAACCATGAATACAAGTGTTTTTATAACTGTATACTATTCTGATGCATTATTGCCTAAGTCCCTACTTTTGCCATTAAGACCCCACTATCATGAACCATTAATTACTCTACGGAGTAAGCGCGAATACTGTGAATAGATCTATTTTGGACTGAAATCCCTTGTTGGTATACCTGTACTTTTGGTAACCAAACACACTTCATTTGAATAAATTATCCAAATGTTTGGCAAAGGCACCCGCTGGGGCAACTACTTGTGATTATTGATTATCTCAAGACTTTGGTGTCATGAGCTTAGGGAAATAATACTGTTTTCTCTGATAATTGTATCTGCATTGCAATTATTACCATTATGGGTGTATAACAACATAACTCACTATTTATGATGACTTGTATTCAAACTGTTTATCATAAACCTATGAATTTCACTCAACCATTGTGTTGATCTTTTTAGCATGTTTATCTCAGGTAATTGAGCAACTTATGGCACGGAGTGGCACGAACTTGAAGATGGCTAAAGTGTTATCATTCAAACTTTATGTTTCTAGATTTTGGGACCTCTTTTTGTAAAACTCTGATAAATAAATGAATGATAACTAAATTTTCCAAAACGTCTCTTTATGAGTAGTTTTATGATTATGTTTGTTGTACTATGAAGTAATACCTCAGATTAGCTTCCGCTGCTATATTTTTCAAAATGGGGGTGTTACAGACGCACTTAGGGTGTAAATGCGAGGTGTATTTAATTCCATTTAATTATTCTTCATAGTTCTGATAGGAAGTGTGGCGCACAAGAAATATTGAGCGACGTACTTGGTGATTAAATGAAGTCTTCATTTAATCATCTTTAATTCTTGGACTCGATGGGAAGTGCGGCATACTTTGGGTCTTTTTCAGCCTTGGGCCTTTCTTTTTCTCTATCTTAGTTTGCAATAACTGTAAACACTTGAACTTTGTTCCTTTTGAGCTCGGGATGACTTCAAGTGAACCTGCACATAATTCAGGCTATTAAGTATCGAAAGTTCATGAGAAATGATAAAATATATATAAATAACGCTGCCAAAAACATGTATAATTAAGGCGTTATCACCCCAGAATAGGTATGCTAATGTGACATGGTTGATTGCTAAGTGGCTAAAGAGGAAAGGAGTTGAATCCCAGAGAGAGTATGACATGATGTGGACAGTCTATTACCAGGATGGCAAGAAAGATGAGTTTGCTGACTGATGGGGTGTTGGATAGACTGGGTGCTTTAATTTATTGTAGGTCTTTGGATGTTACCACCCTTAGAGAGTTGATCGGCTCTAATGGGAGGTTGATTGCTGAGGACCCAACACCTGGTGTTCCTAGAGTTGATATGCCTAGACCCCCGCGCCTGACTATGTATGATTTGTATGAGAGGATGGGTAGCATGGAGATTCGCGAGGGTGTGTTGGAGAGGATGTCCCTGATAATGCTCATTTTATATATATTTCTATATGAACTATCAATGCTTGTATATATAGAATCCGGATCGATTGAGAAGGTTTTTATTTTGAGAAGATTGAGAAGGTTTTCAAAAATGATAGATTTTTAACTTTGATTCAAGTTTTTCAAGCGTAAAACTCATTTTAATGTGATTATAATTTAAAATGTGTAAAAAAAATCGAATCAATGTTAAAAAATCTCTCGTTGTTGCAATATAAGTAAATTACTGAATCTTCTATACAAATTTAAGGAATCATTACCATACTCGTTTAGCATGATTTGTGTAATCAAATCTGTGATTTATGCTGTGATTCACTATTAAATGATGTTTACTTGTGAATCAAATCAAAAATATGAATTAATTTGCTTAAACGTAGATTCTCATCTTCTCAAAATAAAAACATTCTCATGGAACCGAGATATAATATATATTGATATACTCTATATTCTATATATATTATATATATATATATTGATTTGATGATATATATATATATATATATATATATATGACTATAAGAACTTTCAATACTTAATAGAATATAATTGCTATTGTAGGTTCATAAGACGTGTCGTGGAAGAAAATGGAAGAATACACAAAGATATGGAGCTTAAACGAAGAAGTAAACACAAGTTTTAGCTTCCCAACATGTCCATTGTTTTGGCCATAACTTGGTCATACGAACTCAGATTGAGTTGATTCAAGCGGCCACGAAAAGATAATTTAATTATCTACAACTTAGAAAATGGTTAAGAGCTGTAAATTCCCTAAGTACGACGCACTTTCTTCAATTATGACTAATGTTCTTAAATGAACTTGGCATTCAATGTGACTGATCATCAGCCTTCAACACCTCTTCTCCACGTTTTTGGCACCCTTAAAGTCTATATAAACAGCCCCAATCACAGATTATTCACAAAAAAGATCCAAGGCAAAGTACGTCGTACTTCTCCACAAGTACGCCGCACTTTAACACGAAATAAATGAAGACAGTTGTTACCTAAAGTACGGCGGACTTTTATATAAGTACGCCGCACTTCTATCCAGCATTAATTATTCTTAACTGACATTAGGCAAAGTACACCGCACTTTTTATAAAGTGTGTCGTACTTCACCCCTCACTCAGCCTATAAATAGAGGTGGAAATCACCCCATTTTACACACACTTATATAACAACTCTCCCATCAATCCACACCATCAAATCACGAATCTACATGTGTAGTAACAATACCTTAAGGGTTCAGAACAATAAGAATCAATACTTTGGGTATTGATAGTAGTTTTCGATTTGGAAAACTTGTATTTGACATATCTACTCTTGTAAACGTTAGTATACTTCTATTATCTTTTGATATGAAAGTTTTTGAGTTTTATGAGTTTAATATACGTGTTACTTGTTTGATTATGGAGTAGTTTCGTTATGTTTGTTTAGGAGTTCTTGAGATGTGATATAAATATATGTTATGGATTTTATGCTCGATATTGTTATGCTAAGATCATTGGTTATTATATGATTTGTCATTGTGATAGAAGTATGTTGAAAGGCTTTATTTCTTTGATATAATTCCGCGTTATTTGTCTATGAACAATTCGGTATTAACCTTGTGAGAATTGGTTAATAAAACTATGATCAACCTAAGTATAATAATGTTTAATGCTTAATCTCATGTCTAAAGAACTTGATTAAGAGAGTATGCTTTGTATATTATCAACCGCAAACCTATCTTACTACATTCAGTAATGATGACGTATAGTATGGACCGACCCGGCCCACACATACTATTATAGGCTTGGTAACTGATACTGGACCTCCGGCCCAGCATCGCGGTCATGGCTACTTGGGCCCGTAGGTCGCGGCTACTGGCACGCTGTCCGTGGCCGTGGTATCCCCAAAAATTATCTCTAAGGATAACCTAATTAAATAAGAGATATGCTTTACTTATTTAAATCATCTAGGATAATACCGAATCCTTAAAATATCGGTCGTATCTTAGGCCAAACGATACAGAAACCCTAAGGGGTATTCAGCCTATAAAAGGAACGCAATTATCATCAATACATGTATCTTACAAACCCTAATTATGCTCGATTACTCTCTAAAAGTCACCTACTTACTCTCACGCCGGAGTCTAATCGTGGGATCCGTTCCCACGATAAGGTTAACGGTGTTTTATTCCTTGTGCAGGATTCTTCAAACAAATTCACTTGGTACAAGAACAAGGCACTTCATACCCGAATAGCAGCCTATTCGGACCAAACAAGACCCGACCTAACTTTTGTATCAACAAGTTGGCGCCATCCGTGGGACCCAACACTAGGAATTACTCTCAGGAAAATAAGCGCAATGGCTAATACAACCCCCATTATGACTACTGTCACGAATCCTACAACCAAAGAAAAGACGCCGAAAGAGGCGGATGCCACACCCATGGTGAACATCCAGGATTTCTGTTAAGAGCATTACGAGGATATCCTGCCAGTCATTATGGACAAGATTCACCGTGACAAGCGAAAAGAAGTCCATGCTAGGCTGGTACTTCGAAGAAAGTCCCAAGAAAAGAAGAATAAGAGAAGGCTCTTAAAACTCAAGTGCCAGGACCTTGTCCGCAAGGTACCGTAATCCATCAGAGAGACTGAAAGTGCGGGACCGCTTAAGATACAATAAGCAACATGTGCTTGACCGACTAGGTCATCGAAGGCAGAGTGCGTTCGATCGACTTAGTGATACTTACTCGCCAAGCACAACTAAATCCGGACCGGACAGACCAAACTTCAGGGATCGTTCCCACAGTAGAAGCCGCCCTCGTAAGCGGGACTCTTCTAACAGAGATCGTCCTCAGAGCAGAGACTGCTCCCGTGGCGTCGAAGAGTCATATGATAATACCCTCTCCTCCTATGGGATAGGGACCAAACATGGATATCGCTCGCGTGACAGAGACCACCCCCGTTATGAGAAAAAGGGGAAGGAAAGTGAATCCCTGTCATCCCACGTATCAGAGAGCGAAACCAACGATGGGGACACTAGAAATCAAGCTCAAAAAGATACAAGTATATGGACGAGGATGACTTGGCGGTGCCCTATATATGTGAAGAGGTGGATCCATTCACACCCCGAATCCGCAACTTCAAAAGTTCACAAAAAACATGAATGCCTAACAACGTGAAGACATATGACGGAACAGGAGACCCAGAGGATCACGTAAAAAATTTCCAAGCGGCGGCACAAGTGGAACGATGGGCAATGCCTACCTGGTGTCATATGTTCAATTCTACCTTAATAGGAGCCGCAAGAGTATGGTTCGATGAGCTCCCTCCGGAGAGCATAGATGGATACAAGGATCTCAAAGCAGCCTTCTTAGCATACTTCATGCAGCAAAAGAAGTACGTCAAAGATCCTGTCAAAATCCACAATATCAAACAAAGAGACAAAGAGATCATCGAGGAGTTCATGGAACGATTCAAGGTGGAAACCAGACGCATGAAGGGAGCCCCTGATTGCATGCGGATCTCTAGATTCATGCATGGGGTTAACAACCCTGAATTGACAAAGTGCCTTAACGAACATGTTTCAAATACCATAGAGGAAATGATGATCACCACTATTGCCTTCATACGGGGAGAAACCACTGCTGGTGGCAAAAATAAAGGTCACACATCATGAAGGACACAAGACCAGTCAAAGCGGTACAGTTCAGAGCAGAGGTCTAACTTCCGAGGTCAGCCAAGGGATGGGCGGGGGTCTAGCAAGTTTACCCCCCTTACAAGAACACCCAAAGAAATCCTCGCGACCAAAGCAGGAAAGTTCAAACCGCCACCCCCTATGGTAACCCCGATGGAGAAGAGAAGTAGCAACAAGTTTTACGACTTCCATAATGATAAAGGACATAGTACGGATGAGTGTATGCAGTTAAAAAGCAGATTGAATAATTGGTGCGAGCAGGCAAGCTCTCGCATTAAATTAAAGAAATTAAGCAGGGGAGAGATCAACCAAAAGTAAGGAAAAAGGAAGTACTGGCCAAGGATAAGTCCATGGCAATATATATGATATAACCATGGCATAGAATGACAAGGCAGAAAGTAACTCAAAGCTTCGAACGTGTCAGTGAAATTACATTCCTTTCACTAACAACCAATAATGAGCCAGAAGGTCCGCTTATTATAGAAGCGGAAATTGGTGGGCACATGATTCACCGCATGTATGTAGACGGAGGTTCCTCGACGGAAGTGCTCTATGAGCAATGCTTCAACCAACTCTGACCGGAAATCAAGAACCAAATGGTCCCAGCAATGACATCGGTAACCGGTTTTAGTGGAGAAACTATATGGCCGCTGGGACAACTTAGGCTCTTAGTAACAATAGGAAATGCAGATCATTCTACAAGAGCATGGATGAATTTCATGATCGTAAGGTCATTATCAACGTACAATGGTATCATTGGAAGACCTGGAATACGATAAATCCAAGCGGTGCCATCCACAGCCCACATAATGCTTAAGTTCCCAGTCAACGGAGGAATAGTGACTATCCGTAGCACTATCTTGATCCCAGAGATTGTGCGCAATCGGTTGTTACATCATTAAGAGTATACCCAAAGAGGTCGGGGTCCGTCATGAAAATTTTAAAGTAGCTCTACACCCGAATTTCCTTGATCATGAGGTAGTAATCAGAGGGACGCTATCCGCGAAAGAACGGACGGAACTATGTTCACTCCTGAAGAAAAAGTTAGACATATTCGCATGGCAACCGTCAGACATGACAGGAGTACCGCGATCAATAGCGAAACATCGACTCAATATTCGAGAAGGGTATTCGCTTGTTCGACAGAAGAAAAGGGGCCATGCCCCAGAGCGTGCAAAAGCCATCCAAGCGGAGGTACAAAAACTAGTAGAGGCAGGAATCGTGAGAGAAGTCTATTACCATGAATGGTTGTCCAAGCCAGTCATGGGGAAAAAGCACGATGGTGGCTGGCGGATGCGTGTGGATTTTACAGACTTAAACAAGGCATGTCCGCGGGATTGTTACCCCCTTCTGAAAATTGACTGAAAAGTTGAATCTCTCTACGGCTACCCCTTATGTTATTTCTTGGACGCTTTAAAGGTTAGACCAAATACAGATGGCAGAGTCAGACGAAGAGAAAACGGCTTTCCACACCAGCCAAGGGGTATATTGCTATACCAAAATGCCTTTCGGCCTCAAAAACGCTGGCGCCATGTACCAACGGCTGGTGGACAAGGCTTTTGATAGCCAAGTAGGAACATAGAAGTGTACATTGATGACTTGGTTATTAAGAGTCATACAGAAGCGAAAATGCTAAGAGATATTGATGAAACATTTCATACGTTACGCAAAATCAACATGAAGCTTAACCCTAAAAAATGTACATTTGGGGAAGTGGAAGGAATGTTCCTAGGGTACATGATTAGCCTAAAGGGATAAAACCGTGCCCTAACAAAACGGAAGCTGTATTATAACTCCGAACAAGCCTTCAAGCAACTAAAGCAGCACCTGTCAGAGCTACCCCTGCTGGTAGCACCCAAGCCAAAGGAGGAACTGATTGTATACCTGTCCGCCACCCACGGAGCTATTAGTGCGGTCTTGATGACTGAAAGGGGCACGGTTCAGACGCCGGTCTACTTCGTAAGCCGCACATTACAGGGCCCTGAACTAAACTATACCCCAATGGAAAAGTTAGTTCTATCATTGGTTTTTGCTGCCAAGAGGTTGCGGAGGTATTTCCAAGCGCATCCCATTGCGGTTGTTACAGACCAACCGATTAAACAAATAATTTCACGTCCCGACGTGGCAGGACGATTACAAAAATGGAGCGTCATGCTGGGAGAACACAATATCACTTACCGGCCAAGGACGTCGGTGAAAGGACAGATCCTTGCGGATTTCCTTATAGAGAAGCCGGACGAAAGTCCGTCAGACACATCAGTGGTTGAAACCCCGCAGGAGCCGTGGACACTCTTCACGGACGGATCATCATGTGTAGATGGATCTGGCGCTGGCTTAATACTGAAAAGCCCAAAGGGAATGGAGTTTACCTACGCACTAAGATTTCAGTTCACCGCTTCTAACAATGAGGCAGAGTATGAGGCACTAATAGCTGGCCTATGGATCGTAGCGCAGATGGGAGTACGCAATATACACGTGAGTGTAGACTCTAAGTTGATAGTAAACCAAGTCCTAGGGGCATACGTCGCTAAATAAGAAAATATGATCAAATACTTAAAGAAGGTCAAAAGCTTAGTCAGCGGCTTCGCTAACTTCTCTATAAGCCAAGTACCACGAAGTAAAAACAAGAAAGCAGATGCCCTGAGCAAGATTGCGTCAACCAGCTTTGCGTATTTATCCAAACAGGTCTTGGTCGAAATACTTAAAGAAAAGTATATACAGGAGAAGGAGGTGACGACCGTGGTAGAGGAAGATGGACCAACATGGATGACACCAATAATAGAATATTTGAAAGAAGGGACTCTTCCAGAAGATAGAAAGGAGGCAAACAAACTCTGTATCAAGGGAAGACAATACGAATTGTTGAAGGGAATTCTTTACAGACGATCATTCCTAAAGCCATGGTTGCGTTGTGTCAGACCACTTCAAGCGGATTATGTGATCCGAGAAATTCATGAGGGGTCATGCAGTATGCACGCAGGACCACGGTCTGTGGTAGCCAAAGCTATGCGGCTGGGATATTATTGGCCAACCATGCACCAGGATGCACGAGAGATGATATGCACATGCAACGATTGTCAAATACATCGTCTCATGCCAAGAAACCCCCAACAGCCGCTAACCCTAATCACAGCCCCGTGGCCATTCTACAAGTGGGGAATTAACATAGCTGGTCCTTTCCTGGAAGGACCAGGAAAGGTCAAATTTTTTATAGTCGCTATGGATTATTTCACAAAATGGATAGAAGCGAAAGTCGTGGGGACAATCATAGGCAATCAGGTGAAAAAATTCGTGTGGGACAACATTGTATGCCGCTTCGGTCTCCTAGGAGAAATAATCTCGAACAACGGCAAATAATTCAGTGACAACCCGTTCAAGGATTGGTGTGATAAATTGAATATCACACAACAATTTGCCTTAGTGAAGCACCCGCGGTCTAATAGACTCGTAGAAAGAGCAAACCAGAGCGTGGGGGAAGGAATCAAGGCCCGCGTAGGCGAGGGAAACAAGAACTGGATCAAAGAACTCCCCCATGTCCTCTGGGCCCATCGTACAATGATTAAGTCAAGCCATGGCGACACCCCTTTCTCCTTGACCTATGGAACGGAAGTCGTCATACCCGCAGAGATAGGAATGCCAATGTACCGCACCGCGGCAGTAGACGCCGTACACAACGATGAAGAGCTACGGCTAAATTTGGATTTACTAGAAGAACGACATGAACGCGCAGTAATTCGTGAAGCAAAAACCAAATTAAAAATGGTAAAATATTACAATTCCAGGGTCCGCGGTGTTACTTTTAGGCCAGGAGACTTCGTCTACCGCAGTAACAATGCTAGTCATGCTGTAGGAGGAGGGAAGCTCGGTCCAAAGTAGGAAGGACCTTATGAGGTAATGGAAGCACTAGGAGATGGAGCATACAAACTAAGATCTACGGACGGAACGGTCCTCCTAAGGACGTGGAACATTGCTAATCTAAAAAAGTGTTACCTCTGAGCCACGGCTCATGCATGGATGAATTCGCACTACAATTAGGACTCATAATAAAGTAATCCATGTATTTATTCCTTTTTGTTTTTAGGATATGAATAAAACTCCGCTGGGTCTAGCTAACCTAACGCCTTTTTATATGACACAAAACTTGTCATTTATTTATTCTTTTTAGTTTTCGCCTCTACTTTTTTACTTCATGCTATTTGTCATTCATGACTATTTTCGAATAAGTATAGGCTAAATATCCTTATAATGGGCCTGCTACATAAGAGGGTTGCAACCCCAGTGGCCACGGATCCTGTATCCTAAATCGGCATACACCTAAGACGTTAGGTGCATAATAGAAGACTCCCATGGAGCATGCAAGACACTACAAGTGCAAATTATACCAGTGGATAATGCATTATAAACATTGTTCATCACGGACATCCGTGGAAATATTATAAAAAAAATATTGTCTAGGTACCACAGACGGTACTATGGCCAATCTAAATTATACATGGGCGGTAAGGACTTAGATCTGAGTAGCCTCGGAGATGCCTCATCTTCAGATATATCTGTCTGCGTAGCAGCATCCGCAAGCAGGATGGCAAGGCCCTAAAGGGAAATGGTAGGAACTGATACAGGGACACCATCGGATATGACATGATAGTCAAAACCAATATCGTGAGTGCGGCATATAACCCTGCACTTTTTCTTCTTTTCGGCGCGACTTATGTTTGCCGCGATGGCGTCCCCTAACAATATTTCTTCTTTACAGGCCCATGGATCCTTAGGATCGTGCACCTCCGAGTGTACAGGTATTGTGAGCTGGGAAGAGCTGGGGTGAAGCTCACAGATCCATTGTGGAGCATCTTCTCCGGTATCGCTCTCTAAGTGTAAGGACGCCATAATTAAATCTAGCGAGGCGACCTTTAATTTTTCTAGCTGATCGATCAACGGGTATTTTAAATCCTTCAAAGCATGTAGGGTCGCGATGTATTTGTTGTCGGCCTCAGGACCGTATGCCTCGATTGCCGCTAAGTCTAACTTAGCCCCTCCCTATTTTACACCATACTTGAGCCCCTCACTCATACCTTTGGCGATCCCCGCGGACACGACATTAGCAAACGCCTGCCTTAGCTCAATAGATTCAGCACATTTCATTATGGTTAGGCGCAGGCCGCGCCCGATAACCCATCGATGACCTGCGATCGCTGTCAGCATATGAGGGTATAACTCCTCATCAAAGTCTATGCTCAGCGCATCCAGACGTTCATCCATTTCCGCACAACGCTTCTCTACCTTGTCATCCTCATACTTCTTAAACTCCTCAAAAATGGCCTTTATTCTTTCCTCGCATGTAACATGTGCTTGAAGGGTAGACACTTGCTGGGACAGTTGATTGTTATTTAATTGAAGGTCTAAAAACTTAGCACGGAGGCTTTCCAACACCTTGGCTAGTTCCGCATTCTTAGCCTCTGTGGCCTTCTTCATGTCAACCTCGGCCTCCAGTAGGGTGTCTAGGTTCTTTGTTTGATTACGGAGGCCATGCACTTTCATTTCCACAACCTTGAGGGATTCGACTTCTTCGCCCAACCTTTTAATCTCCTCCTCACTGACTTAGATTCTCTTATTACGTCTGGCTACCTGGGCTCTGGCTTTCTTCAATAGTCTAACCTCTTGTTCGAACCTTAACCTTAGTTGGGAACCCAAAGACACTTGTCGCACCAAGTTTATATTATATTAGGCCAAGAATTCAGTATTAAGAAAGTGGCGAAGCTTAGAGAAGTACCCCGACAGCACTGTGTGATCTACCATATCTTGGCACGCCTCTAGGGTGTCCAGATGACAGTCATTGGTCACATCCCACCCAGGTTGATATATATCTCCGAGTAACCCTTCTACAGATGGGACAGACATAGATCTCTTTGACTTTGGACTCTCTACAGAAAACAAGTCGGGTACCTTTGTAGTAGCCACACCTCCAGCATGGATCTTGGTGGCCAGGACTCTGGAAGATCTGCGATCACAGTAGGAGGCACGTTTACTTTGTTAAGTATAGCCATCTAGTACATATAAAAAAAATATATAAGAAGCAAGAAACAAAAGACTGGAACACTTACTGGGAAATGTCTTGCTGGGAATACGGGTGCGGCTTTGCATAAGACAATGGCTCTAGATCGCTCACATCTGCAGGAGTCTCTTGGGCAGCAGAGGTGAAGGTGGAGTCATCTCCTAATCCCATCGCAGCTAGGGATGTACCTCTACGAGTACTCTGTTCAGGGCAGACGAGAGCATGATCCTTTCTCAAAACTTTGGGCAGTGCATTTGCTTCCGCCTCCGCCTCTGCATTGTCCCTCTTATGGCGCCTTTTGTTTACAGGTGGCCCCATAGCGGCCACTTCCTTTTCCAGCCTTGGTTCTTGGACAACCTACGTGGTCGTCGCAGCCTCTTCCAGAGGGTTTCTTGCGACAATTCATCCTGGGCTTGACCTGTCATCGCGTCCCCCTTAGTTATACTCTGGGGTGAATCTTCGTTGGCAAAGTCCAGGGGTGACTTCTCCACGATGGACAGTGTTCCCGAAGAACCCGACGCCACGGTAGCGTCCTCCATGACTGTCACACGGTTGGCTGTGGCAGTCAATAGGGGTACCTCATGAGCAGCATGAGGACGGGTCCCCATCTTTACCTTGGTAGGATTTGGAGCACTAATCAAGTTAAACAAATCCATTTCTGCATTTACAAGGAAATTGTTAGTATATTCTCACGAATATGTGAGAAGTAAATGATAGTTTACAAACACCCACCCCGGTCATCGTCATTAAGGAATGTGGGATACACGTCATCCCCCAAAAAGTATCTCCGGCTCAATCCTACTACGCATAACAGAGCTTCGGGTTATTTTTGGATAGGGGTACGACGTGTGTTCAATACTGCTACATCCTCCATGGAGTAGGAACCCTTTACTGACATCTCATCCTTCGGAGCATTAATGCGCTAGTCCCTGGCGGTGGGGAAAACTCTCTCATCCACCCAAAAAAATCAGTTGTTCCAGTTCTTTAAGGAATCCATAGGTTTTGTATAACACTGTAGGGTGTTCTTTCCCGGTCGTTTACTGAACAACATCCATCCCGCGTTAAAAGAAGGAATATAAAACACACGAAACAAATTTAGTGAGGGAATTATGTGGTGGACGCGACATTGATTTCGAAATGACTCACTTTGGTTGCGCCTATCACTGACAGTTGTGACAAATGAATTTGGTAATGACCGAGGATATCGAAGAGAAATTGTGATATAGGGAGGCAAAAATTTGTAAACTCGAAAAACTTGGTGTACACACCAACTTTGCCCTCCAAAAAATCCACGATCCTTTCCTTTGGACCAGGCAATTCTGGATGCAGATCCTCTGATATGCCGTACTCAGAGGTAAACTCTAGAAGATACTCTGGGGAGATGGTTGATATGGCGGCCTCAAGTTGTATTGTGTCCTTACCCATTTTTAAATAGTTTTACAAAGTGGCGCGGTGTACTAACCAGGCGTAAGGAGATTCCGTGGGAATACGTAACGTGTGCGGCTGTATGTGTGAAAATGGTGGTTGTGATTTGAAAACTGTGTAGACATAAACAGTCATCGCTGATCCTATTTATACTATGTCCTCGACAGTTATGCACAGTTGGATGTTTGACACGTGTCCCCACTTACGTTTTGGATGGCTTAGATGGGGAGGTAGGTGAAACATTTATGGGCCCACATGTCACATCACTTAGACGTTTTCGCCCTTTTTTGGTATACAAGCCCTATTATTCGGCTACAAGGCTCAACTTACAGTTTCAGAGGCTACGCATTTCAAGGAAGGTTCACGGTATTTGTAGTCTAGGAATCGTGACCGCGGTCTTGGCCACGACTACACTTCCTAGACTGGGGGGACATGATGACGTATAGTATGGACCGACCTGGCCCACACATACTATTATGGGCTTGGTAACTGATACTGGACCTCCGACCCAGCATCGTAGTCACGACTACTTGGGCCCGCAGGTCGCGGCTACTGGCACGCTATCCGTGGCCGCGGTATCCTTACAAATTATCTTTAAGGATAACCTAATTAAATAATAGATATGCTTTACTTATTTAAATCATCTAGGATAATACCGAATCCCTAAAATATCGGTCGTATCTTGGGCTGAACGATACGAAAACCCTAAGGGGTATTCAGCCTATAAAAGGAACGCAATTATCATCAATACATGTATCCTACAAACCCTAATTACGCTCGATTACTCTCTAAAAGTCACATACTTACTCTTACGCCAAAGTCTAATCGTGGGATCCGTTCCCACGATAAGGTTAACGGTGTTTTATTCCTTGTGCAGGGTTCTTTAAACAAATTCACTTGGTACAAGAACAAGGCACTTCATACCTGAATAGCAGCCTATTCGGACCAAACAAGACCCGACCTAACTTTTGTATCAACAAGTAAGTTAAGAATTAAAGGCCGAAAGGATTTCTTATCATATTGAATGGATATTTGTTTGAATGATTATCTATCATTTCTTACCTATATACCTTGTTTGTGCGTGCATCTCTATCTTTATATATGTTTTATCTCATGTCTCTTGGCCTAAATAAACATGTTTTAATCATCTTGGTAATAATGTAATCATTTCTAGCGTTTGATATAACTTAGTTGTTAAATAAAATATGAGTCTAATGATCGTGACAATCATTTGGACTTTCTTTCTAAATTACTTTTTGAATCTAGAAACGCACAACTCCCTTGGGACAACCTGGACTTACCAAGACTTTACTACACTCGAAAGGGTATACATTCCAGTGTGTTTCCGTCTATTAACCGGTAATTCTAGTCTTATAAATTTAAAGCTTTTGAAATATATCAAAGTTTTTGGCGCCGTTGACGGGGAGTTTGTTGGTCTTGTTTTTATTCGAATAGTGGTTTATACTTGTTTTACGTATCGTTGCTACTCAATTTTCGTATTAAAACTGCTAAAAAATCTTTCTGTTGCTGTTGAAAGTGCGCTGGTTGTTTTGTTAAAACCGCCGCACTCCCTTGAAAAACCTGCAAGTACGACGTACTTACTGAATAGTACGCCGCATTTTCTGTCTAAAATCAAACTAATTTATGAAAGAATTCCACCCCCCCCCCTGCCAAATCAATTTCAATGCTTAATCTAGGTACTAACTGCATGATGTTTTGTGTGATTGTGTTGCTTAAATTCTTGCATTTGTTTATATTGTATATTAAATCAAAAACACCAAAATATATGTGGTCTTATTTGATCCATGATTGTTTAAGTGTATGTTGCTTTATTGCTTGTTATAAGAATAATGTGTTCATGTATCTTCTGCTATTATTATATTAGTATTTGTCTTATTTTGTGAAATATAATAAGCTGTTGAAAGTGAAACCTGCAAAACCTGCAAGTGTGCCGGTTTTACTCCCAAAATCACCGTACTTCTTAAAAAAGTAAAATTAAAATTAAAATAATAATAATAACAATTATAATAATTTTGTAAATTAATTGTTTTATACTTTATATAATTATTGTGTGTTTGATTTGTGTTTGTATTAAAACTAAAAATTCAAAAAGATTTTATTTTCGCCTTTATATTTGTTTTCGTATGTGTTTATGAATGTTTGAACGCTAGTAATTATATTTTCAATTCTATATTATTTTTCATTTCGTAATGTTTTGCGAGTGCTTGTTTTAGTAAATTGTGTATAAATAAAAAAATTAATGAGAAAAATAAAAGATATAAAAAAGTATT
>BQNB010026429.1:0-58607 GCA_026074375.1 Tanacetum coccineum | reverse complement strand
CTAGATTACCCTACGAAAAATAAGAAGCTAAAAATTGGCTTATGAATAAGCCCGCAAAATAAGCTGTAAACAGCTTATGGCTTAATAGCTAAAAACACCCTTAAATACCAAGGCCCTTGGGATACTAACGTAAAAGTCCCAAGGGCGCAGCGGTAAGTGGTGTGTGTAAAGGGGGATGTATCGAGGTTTGAGACCCGGGTTCGAGTTTTGCTCACCCGGGTAACCCCTTGTCTTCCCATTTTTTTTTTTGGAAAAACTTTTGTTAAACTCGATGAGCTTAACAACTTTTAAAACTACAACTTTTTCTAAAAGCTAATAAATAAGCTGAAAATGGACTTTTTAAAACGACAGAAACTTAAAATGAGCTTAAGGCTAAAACTAGCTAAGTCTTTTGGACACTTTGGACTAATAAGCTAAACTTGGAACTAATAAGCTAAAAGGGGGGCCTAAACTATCCTAAATAAGCACTAAGTATCAAAATGCATAACCTAAATAAGCTTAAAAAGGGCTTATATTGACAGAACACTAAACTAAGCTTAAAAACTAAGAGTAACTACTGTCAACACAAATTAAGCAATGAAAATGAGCAAATAAGCAAACACAGCTTATTACACCAACCTAATTAGCCACTAGGAACAAAAATTAGCTTATGAAATAAGCTTAATAAGCCAAGAGGGAGCTTAATAACTACAACAGTACTAACTAAAGTGTTAGTACTGTTGGTGGTATACTTAAGCTAGGGACAAAAACTTGGCTTAAAAATAAGCCATCAAAAGTGCTTTTTAAAGCCTGAAACTGAGGAAACTTACAAAAGAGCTTATTGGCTTTTTAGAAAAGCCAATAACTCATGCTTAAGTTCACTAGAAAGCTAGAATGGTGGGCTTAAAGTTACCCCCTTAGCACCAGGGGAAAACTTAAGCTAAAGACAAGGGCTTAATTGACAGCTTATTTTAAGCTGTCAAATAAGCTTAAATTTAAAAGATAAGTTAAAACAGCTTAAGTACACTAGGAAATGGACTTGTGCACCAATTTTAAGAATCCAAAAACCATTTAAACCTGCTGATTTTTACTTTTGAAAAAGGCTTTTAGCTTTTAAAAACTGAAACTTACAACTTTGATGGTTTTGACTCAAAAAGTCAAGTGACCAAAGGGGCTTGGTCAGCTTGTTTTAAACACACAAAAACACACTTTTTGAACTTAAAACTCAAGAGCCCAAATGCTTATCTAAATAAGCACTTGTAGCTTTGTTTAAAAACCTCAGTTTGAAAAAAGTGACTTAGAAAACCTTGAAATTTTTTTTTCAACCTTAAAAACTTTTAAAAACAGACTTAAGCCAAATCTACCTTATGACTATAACCCATGCCACACTTGTTTTTGACCCGTTTTCATTGTTAACCCAAACACCCCTTTAATTTCCAAAAATGAATTTTAAACCTATAAAAGCTAAATTAAGCTACGAATTCTAAAGACTACTACTAACTATGAAATATTAAACAATAAAAATATGAAAGGCAAAATAAATAAGCACTTTTAAAGCCTAATAAGCTAGAACAGAATTAGACTATTTTGGATAGTTTTTGATCAAATTGAATGAGAATCAAAGAAAATCAACTACAAAGCATACTTAAGCATTAATGAGTACAAATAAGCATAAAAGACATAGATAAGCTGAAATAAGCTAATAAGCTATGCTACAGTAACAAGAGACTTAAAACTTACCAAAGTCCAAATGAATAGTTACTTAAAACTAATCCTAAACCCCCTAGTCCTTTGTGATTCTGAATACACCCAAAACCCAAGGTCTCTTCCAGGTTTAGACCATGCTTCCTTTTGCTTATCAACAACACAAATATAAAAAGCTTTTTGGATAGAATTTAGAATAAACTTAAATAACTTTTCATTAGCTTTTAAAAAGAGTACAAAGAGCTTACATTAAGCTGTAAATAAGCTGAAAGATACATAAAAAAGACTTAATTTAAATAAAGATAAAGACTTCTACCCTACATACTTAATTCGGCTCACATAGCCTCTTATTTATACTAAGAGCTAAGTCTCAGCCCTCCTTTCTTGTGTTTCTTCTGTGAGAGACTTCAAAGGCTAATCCCAGCCATCCATAGTCCTTGTGCTTCTTTTAAATTAATCACAGCCATTGATTCGGCAAAAGGTTATGGGAAAAAATGAGATTGCCAACATGGCAATGCCCCTTTTTAGGTGGGAAAGATAGTGGAGAGGAGGGGGGAGGTTTATCCATGGGGTGGTTTGGGTTGCAGGGTAAAAGAGAGGAAGTTAGCCCGTGAGTTGTGTTGGGGGGGAAAAGGGCGGGAAAAGGTGTTATAAAAAAAAGGTTTGGGGTGACAGGGTAAGGTTTGGTGTTTTGGCAAGAAGGGTCCTTGAGGGTTATTTGTAGTTTTGCACTTTTCGTCCTTGTGGTGTTAAAGGTTTGGGGACTTGGCAGTTTAAGTCCCCAAGGGTTATATAACGAGTTGCACCCAAGGTCCTTGTTAGTTATAGGAATTGGACCTTGGCAGTTTTGGCCCTTGGGGTATAACTTCCACAAATTGGCAGTTTCACCCCTTCTCTTTCTTTTCTCTTTTCTTCTTTTAAAATAAGATTAGGGACTTAGCAAGTTTAGTCCCTAAACTTACTTTTCTTGACTTTTGGCTTCGGGGTTAAGACTTTGGTTTGCCAATTCTGCACATTAACAAAAAAAAGATGGGCTTGGACTTTGACTTTGTCTTTTTCTTGCTTTTCCATTCCGAGTCCGGTTTTGTCGTTTTGGCTTCGTTTTTCATCCTTTTCTTAGTTATCCGTTCCTGCACAATACAATTAGCAAAACAAGCATATATTTGGCATTTTAAGTCCGTTTTTGGTTATTTTAGCTCGTTTTTAAAGGTAAAAGGTATGTGTAGTTAAGCACATACCAAAATCCCCCATACTAAGGTATTGCCGTGTCCTCACGCAATGTTATGAAGTAAACATTCATGAAACCTAAGAATCTAAATCCCCCTCGACTAATAACCTCGAAAAGTAGCTAAGTGTTTGTCAAGGGGAACTAAGAAACAAAGCTTCGAACAAGTCACCGATTTCACCCACCATTTTTTATCTATACCCTAACTAGAACCCTAATATTTTTGGATTCCTTTTCTTTTCTCGACTTTCCTGTTTGATTCCTTTAATTAATCACATTGGGATCAAGAATGAGAACGCCATAAGAGAAATCTACCGGATGACTAGACTGATAAATTCATCGTCCCCGATTTTTCACATAGATCCTAACAAGCAATTAAACAAGATCATTTGTCAATATAAGTCTAATTGCTAAGCACTCATACTTATGACTTGTGAACTTTTAACTCCCAACATGAATATATGATTTAAATGTGTGTACTCATTTCAACTCAATCATAGATCAACTTATTTCCATAGTCGTGATTCAAGATGAAAAGAATAAAAATGTGTATGAAAGTTTATGAAAAGAATAATTAGGGTTTACACATTGTATATTGAGTGTAGTATCTTGTACATAAGTGATGGTGAAGAAATTAGAATGAATGAATAATGTACTTTGTAATAAGGATATGATGATATTGACTTGACATATTGTGATGTTTTCTTGACATATATGAAGACAGGATTGCCATAGATAGGTTGCGTGAGCTCGTCTACTTTAGTTATGCAAATTACATTATATATTGAGATATTGACAATGCAAGTAATGTAATAAAGCGAAAAATTTCCCCGTACAATTGTGATCATAGTAAAATAGATTGATTTTGCATTTGATGAAAATTCTTGGGTTGTTATAGTTTCCACCCCTTACAGAAATCTCGTCCCGAGATTTAATTGAAAGTTGTAGTGAATAGATGTAGGTACTGGGCTTGAATTTGATCTTTATGTTAGGTTTATCAAGGTCACAAGTTCACATGTGTGATGCATTTATAATTATGTTGTACACCATAATTATAATTACTTCCTTTCACACGTCTACTTATTTCCAAGACTATACCTCTTGATGACAGCCAATAGAATTTCTTCGGATTCTGATAGAACTTGGGTAGATGAAATACTTTGATTTGTGAAACCTGTGGGTTATGGGCCTACCACGCTTCTGCTGTGCTATTCTGATCATAAAGAATCGCTATTCATTAACTTTTAAAAGTCAACATCGAATAAGAATGCTATCACAAGTCTTTGTCAAATTTTTCATACCTAGTGGTATTGAAATCATTTGACATTGTATAGATTCTTGTGTGTTTCCTTGTTATTATGTTGCAGAATATAACAGAAAATTTTAGAATACAGAGATCATGGAATGAGTAATGTCAAAGAATGATTATGAATTTGTAAGAGGTTGCTAATCACTGATACAGATTTTGAAATAACAAATATTGAAGGTGAATTATGATAATGATTCATGAAGTGTTAGTACAATACGGATGAAAGAAACTTGTTTGTACGTATGATATATACTTAAGCATACTAATTTATAATTTGTCACTTACAAAAAGAAGCGTTCAACTCTTGAAACTGAGACTTTTATAAAATTCATAGTTTGGAGATTATAATTTCCTTATTCAAATGAAGAAGTGACCTAATTCATTTCAATAAGATGATCATAAATCGTCTTACCTAAGTATAAAAACATGATATGGTAATGTGTAGAAAATGATATGATCATGAATTGATTGTACTGACGCCCATATAATCGAGGATGATACATTTAGTGTTAAAGGTATGAGGGAGTATTCAGGAGTTTGAACATAATAGAATCGATGGAATTGACAAATAATGTCAAGTTTGATATCATCAGATAACAAGATGTAACGGAATCATCACTTTATTATTTCATGGATAGCTTTACATATGAAACTTTAAAAAGAGTTGATACTTATGTACGTATTCGTAGTTGAATTAAGATAAAAGTAACAAAGACAGGATTGTAGCTTGGAGATTAGGGTTTTCAGAGTGAAGGAAGCTTGATGATGAAACTAGAATATCGTGAGGTTGTTTTCTAGGGTAGGAATTCTAAAGTGAACAAAAGCAAGCTCATCTCTAAGTATGCTTTTTTGTGGCCCAATTATTTGCTTTTGAGCGCTGATTCGTGTAATGTCCTTTCTTTCCACAGGTATTACAAGTTACAGATATTGTTTGAAGATCGTTTCTACTGGTTGGTCTTTGGTTCATGTAGTTCTTGTTTAGATGACATACTCTGCTGCAAGTCCGACACTTGACAGTGCAGGGTCCTATGTGATGTACGGTGCATCTATCACACAAAGGACGATTTCTAGTATATCCGTTGGTAGCAGTATAAGTCCTGAAGCCTTCTTGTCTTCTATTCTGCTGGTGATGGTAATCATTGTTATGGTTGTGATTGTTGCGGTTATCTTGGTAGTTGTTATGATTGTGATTGTTAGAGTGGTTATTATTGTTGTGTTCATTGGGATAGTTGTTGTTGGTGTTTCTTCTATCTTTAAACCTTCGTTTGTGATTATTGGTTTCTTGCACAGAATCACGCTTTATTATCTGATCCATTAATCTCTGGGCTATGTTGATGGCTTCCTCCAAAGTTTGAGGTTTTGAGGCAGTAACATTTCCTTCAATGCTTCTAGGTAATCCACTAATGAAGACTTCCATAAGTTTCTTGGCGTTTGGTACCATGTTTGGGCATAAGGCGGCTATTTCTTAGAATCTCCCCCCCCCCCCCCCCCCCCCACTAATGTAAGTTTAAGATCTCATTTCCTTTCACAGCCAAGTTGTAAAATTCGTCTTCCATTTTCTTGACTTTAGTTTGAGGACAATACTTGTTGGTTAAGAGTCTTTTCAATTCGGTCCAAGTGATTTGATTGGCTTGATCTATTCCAATAGGTTGAGTGTATGAATTCCACCGGGACAGGGCATCATCGGTTAAAGTACCGGTAGCAAATGTCACTTTGTTTTCCTCGGCACAATTGCTACGAGAAAATACCGATTCAGTACGTTCAAACCAGCGGATGAGGTCAACTGCTCCTTTCGTACCATTGAAGTAGAAAGGTTGACAGCTAATGAACTCTTTATAGTTTCCTGTTTTTGCTACAGGAGTTCCAGTAGGTCCGGTGTTCCTATTGGGATTACTAGCACTTGCCATTGATGCAGCTTGTGCTTTCAGAGCTGAGGAAATGCCATCATTAATTAGTTGCTAGATGGCAGCTAAAGTTATGGCTGGTGTTTCAGATGTTGACGTCCTTTTGGGAGGCATTCTATCAACAGAGGATAACACGTAGTAAGAATGATATCATAAGTTTTGAAAAGTAATAAAAGAGAATGTGATGCTTAAAATGCTTAAAGGGAAATGCTTATTTTTGAATTTTTAAGCACTTAGAGGTTATGATAAAGACGGAGATAATGATGCAAATGGTGGAAATGATGATGAAAGAGGAGATAAGGTTGGAACAATTAAGTTATGAAACGAGATGAAAACATAAAGGTACGAACGTGGATTGCTTTTTAAATAACTTGCCTTTGTATCGTACATAGTCAAGATTTGACAAGCGTTTTTATTTATACCACACATCCCGTGGCTAGGATAAAGCTATAACTAGTCTAAGAGTTTGTTGATTTCGAACCGGTAGATGACATCCTAAAGATCTTCCTGATCCGTTTGGTGTCGAGCTTGGATTTTCTCAATGATTCGTTCAAGATCGGAAATTCTGTAGTGAGCAAAAGCAATCTTATCTTTTTTCCCTAATTTCTTCCTTTGAAGTTTGATAATCTGAGAACGGACTCTCTCAAGTTCGATTTTTAGTTCGTTACTATTCCTTTGTGTGATCATTCTATTAATACGTCCTTCTTCCATTTTCTCAATACGGTGAAAAGAGAGTTCTTCTAAGTAATTCAAAATATCTTCGATTTGTTCCTCATGATGTTTCAGATACATCTTAATTGAACATTTTCCTATTTCAAATATCTGAGGTGGGGTAGGAGTATAAACTGAGAAAGATGGTGATACCAAATCACAGGTTTGATTCCGAGATGAATTAGATAACGTAGTTGAGGAAGAAGATGGGGAATGGATTTGCTTCTTAGGTGGTAATAGTTCTTCAGGAACAAAGAAATATCGGGGATCAAATAGTAGTGATGGTGGTAATACCGGAGATGGAGTCAAAATAGCTGGTGAAGTAATAGGATCTGGTGGTGAAATAGGTAATTCCTTAGCATAAAATGCTTGTACGTCCTTTAAACAAGGATTATTGTAGAAAGATGAGAATACTGGTGGGATCATATTTTCTTTAGGGTTTTCCGAAGAGTTAAAAGAACTGCTTCCCGCTGAAGCTGGGAAATAATCCGATGAGACCGAAGTATAGTTAAGAATATTCATAGAGGAAAAAGCATCCTCAATATCGGAAGTAGAGCGGTTGGGAGAAGACATCGTTCTGATAACAATCCAATTGTAAATAACATATGTTATTTAAGTAATAGTATAATAGATATGTATCTTTACATACTATTTTGGAATGTAGTGGCACAGATGACTTCTGATGGATGAAAAAGGAAATGAGGATATTATAGTTAAGGTTTTGTACATTGTTCTCTATAACCATGGCTTGATACCAATTGTAACACCCTATTTTTACATTATAGCATGCGGAAAGCTAATCGTGGGGTTACTTCATGGACAACAATATAATCATAGAAAACGACCAAAAGCGTCGTTTGTTCAAAAGAAAGTAAGTTTCATTCATTTCAAATCAGAGTTTTACAAAGGCAGGTCCCAAAATCTAGTTACATACAATGTGAATGATAACAAGTTTTAGCCATCTTCAAGTCCATGCCACTCCGTGCCGCAAGTTGCTCAATTACCTGAGATAAACATGCTAAAAAGTCAACACAATGGTTGAGTGAAATTCATAGGTTTGATATGTAATAGTTGTTACAAGTCATAGAGTAATAATTGTACAAACACAAGTATTATGAAAATGGTATGTTATTGATCTTGGGTCACGTTTTAAAAATTTATACCGTTATTTGTAATAATTGCAACGAATACAATTATCATAGTAATAGTGTATTATTGCGTTATCGTCTTGTTTGGTCTGATTTGGTTTTGGTCTAAGCTCATGGCACACAAACTGACTAGTGTATATATATATATACCCAAAATGATATATATATATATATATATAGATAATGGCCCTCGGTGTAGGTAATTGCCATATACCTATGAAATTCAAATATAGTGTGTTTGGTTACCTATCCGGTTAACACAAACAGGATTCGTCAATCCCGATAGATCTATCCACAATATTCGCGTTCACCCGTAAGTGATTAATGGTCCATGATAATGAGGGACTTTTGGCATAAGTAACTTAGACATTAGTTATAATGGTATATCAGGATAGCATATAATCTGGAAAAAAACACTTGTATTCGTAATTTATAGCATGTATCCCCCTCACGGGTTTATGAAAACATTAAAGAGATTAAAAGTGAGGCTATGAACTCACTAAGTCCTTGAAAAGCAATCACATTGTTATAAGATAAACGAGTATGTAATAGAGTTTGTAACAAGCATGTATCCCCCTCGCGGGTTTATAAAACATGTAAATGAGTAAAGGCGAGGTTATGAATCTCACTAAGTCTTTGAAAAGTAATCACATTGTTATAAGATAAACGAGTATGTAAAAGAGTTTGTAACAAGCATGTATCCCCCTCGCGGGTTTATAAAACATTAAAGAGATTAAAAAGTGAGGCTATGAACTTCACCATATCGGTTTTAAGTACTTGTGTATATTAAAAACAATTGAGCATGTATCCCCCTCGCGGGTTTATAAAGCATTAAAGAGATTGAAAAGCGAGGCTATGAACTCACAATATCGGTTTTAAGTACTTGTGTATATTAAAAACAATTAAGCATGTATCCCCCTCGCGGGTTTATAAAGCATTAAAGAGATTGAAAAGCGAGGCTATGAACTCACAATATCAGTTTTAAGTACTTGTGTATATTAAAAACAATTGAGCATGTATCCCTGTCGTTGGTTTATAAAGCATGTAAATAAGTAAAAGCGAGGCTATGAACTTCACCTGATAGGTAGATGTAATAATTATTCCAAAATGTAAGCTGACGACTTTATCACAATCTTAACAGGGAAGGTTGATATAGCAAAATGATAGAAAACAGCTACGTCACGCAACCTGAGTAAATATGTCAAGTCTTAGGAAGATTGTACGCACTTTTACGAGTTTGGTCCTTCAAGTTTAAAAGATATACAAAGTAAACCTTGCACTTTAAAAAGTGACATAATAGACCCCTGTAGTTATAATTTTGATAAAATGACATTTTTAGTCCTTTTAGTTATAAGAAATCTAAAAGTTACGATATATACCCCTTGCATGGATAATATTTACAAAACATGTCCCAAATTACCATGTAAGCTTATTTTAACATTTCAATAGACATTTATAAGTTATAATAAACTAAAATATGAAGATTTAACGCAACGCAAGTTTAAAATAATGATTCATTAAGCTAGGAGGCAAAACGGGTCATATTATGGTTTTAAAATGAAAACACGCGGGTTTTAAGTTCAAATTATTTCATGACTTATCAAAGCAAACTTATTTAATGTTAGTTAAGCTTATTGGGCTATAGAATAATAACAATAGATTACAAATTTTAGCTTATAGATTAAGCGAAAAAACGATGAAATTAGGGTTCGAGTGTACCGTTTGTGATCAAAAAGGAAAAACACATAGTTTTTGAGTCCAAAGATTTATAATAATGATTTTAGCATGATCATATGAACATTATGACGGCATGAATACATAATATAAGCTTAAGAACATGGTTTGAGCTTATAGCTTAAAATGGTCAAATCAGGACTTTTAGCTTCGTACGCCTAGAATAACGACTCTGGGGCTTCGTTTCTTGGTTTCTTTTGCTTCCTTTCTGAACTTGAGCCTTCTTAAGACCTCTTAGGATCTCTTAGAGCAAAGTATTGCTGCTATGTAAGGGTTATTGGGGAGGAAGTGGGGGATGGTTTGAAATGAAGTGTTAAGGCCCCTATTTATTAGTCGAATGAACCCTTAAGGCAAGGTTTGCTGTGATCTAATATGGGACATGTGTATAAGCTAGGTATGGATGTGTAGAAGCTATAGGATGTGTTGTATAAGCTAGAAACTAGCTATGGTGAGTTGTTTTGATCATGGTATGCCGCGGCTAAGGATAGAAGAAACAAGAGACCATGTGAAGCTTTTTAATCAAAAAATAATGAAGATATTTGATGAGAGGTGCTTGTAAGTTGCTTAGGGATGAAGTAGCATGGTAATCAAGGTGCTTGATTGCAAGAAAAACTTTCAAAATGGGTCAAAATGCAAAGGTTATGAGTTTCGGGAACATTAGGGCTTAATTAGGTTATTCAGCTTGAAATTTGGTGTAAATTTGATTAGGAATGATAGGTTACTGATCCTAAGGCTTATATTAAGGATTATAATCAAAAGTTGATAGGTGGTTTGGGTTAAAATGGGTAGAAAATAGAGTCTCATCAAAAGGTCCGCTGGTCATTTAGGGCACTATAGGTTCAATAGGGTTTTCCGGCTTATAAGTTTGTACATGCTAGGAAAATGATATGATGATGGATTGTAAACTCATATTATATTACAAATGCACTTGATTAATTGTTGGTGGTTTAAATGGTTAAAAACGGAGTAAATGGGTCAAATGCTTCCATTTTTTGGTACTTTAGGTTTTCATCTCAGTATCATGTTTGCCGTATAATTGAGATGAAATGATGAAATGATGATTGTATATGATTAGTAATGTTGTAAATTAAGTTATTACAACTTATTTGAGGGTTGGTTTAAGTTTGTGATGGATAAAAACGAAGAAACGGGTCACAGTGTAGTAATTTAACTTGGGTTAGGGTTCTTCTGACTTGGATTTCATTGTAATTCATGAAATAGGATGAATAAGAAAGAAAATGAAGTGTATGAATTTGGCTTGTAACTTTTACCTTATTGGTTTATATACAAGATTACTTAGAAAACGGAGATAAAATGGCTATTTTGGATATCGTCATTAAGACTTGTACATTTTGTATTAAAAGACTTGTACCTTTCATCTTAAAGAGAATGTATATTCATTGATGAGAAGTTTATGTTACTTGTAACATAATCTTTAGTAGCTTGTACATTCACTTTAGATATTAACCCTCATGGACTTTAGGGTTTAAGAGGTATATATAACCGGTTTTAAAGCCCGTTTTGATATAAAACGTTGTGGGGGAAATGGTCCATTATAGGAATAATGTTAACTTGGCAAAAAGATATGATGATATTGCTAGACATGTTCTGATTTTTGCTTGACATAAAGAAAATAGATGCATAAAATAGGTTGCGTGAGCTCAATCTACTTTATTTATGCAAGATAACATTGCATACGAGATATTGACAATGCAAGTAATGTAATAAAGTGAAAAATTTCCCCGTACAATTGTGATAATAGAAAAATAGGTTGATTTTGCATTTGATGAAAATTCTGGGTTGTTATAGACACCTACACCATGAATCTCAAGTTGACTCAGAAGACTCTGAAACCTGTCATAACCTTTGCAATCCTTTCTGAGTTGGATATAGAAAAGCCTTCAAACTGTTGTTTTAAAATGTATTTCTGCATCTTCTTTGATTCATCATTGCCACTAAATCTGGATTTGATAGCATCCCACATCTCTTTAGCATCAGTCATCTTATGAAATTTTGCTAAATGGTCTTCTGATAAAGCCATAAGCAAAGTGGTCCTTGCTTTTCTTTCTCTTTCTTTGGCTAAAATTGCTTCAGCAGTTTTTTAAGGAGTGCAGAACCTTTAAATTAAAAACTTTGTTCCTGCATTTTGTATAAGTTTTATACCAGTAAAACAATTAATAAAAAAGAAACAAGAACATATAAAAGAAAACTAACAGGACCATTTCCTTTTTGTATGACTTCCCATATAGGATAGTCTGTATGGATCAAATAATGTTTCCATTTTCATGGCCCAAATGTCAAACACACTCTCTTCATAAATAGGGAGATTAATGGTTGACACAAGTGTAGGGGATTGTTTTTGTGTTTGAGTGTTTGTGGTTGTGGTCGTGTTGGATATCATCATCTTATCCTTCCATAATGAATAGATCCCTGAAAGGTAAAGGATATAACAAATGTTATTTTGGTTCTTATTACTCAAAGTTTCTTACAAGACGCTCTGATACCGTTACACTTTAGTATCCCCAGAACTTAATAGATCTTCTAGCATTGTTAAAGTTGGTAGCCCAATCTGGATAGATCCAACTAACTACAAGATAAACAATGACTAGGACAATATAAGCTATGCGGAAACTAACTTATATTGCTAAAAAGAACAATGAATAAAACAGAATTTTGATTACTATTAATCTGCTAGGTTATAGATTACTAACTATTAATATTTGTGAAACTTGTGTATGAAACCTTATATTTTACTTATATCTAACTAGTGCCGTAGGGTTCTTTTTATACACCAAGGAAAATCCTAATGGGATTACAAAACATGTGAAGAGATAATGCATATCTATTCCTATAATAACTCATGCATATCTCCTAACAGCACTAACTATTATATGCTAGCAGTACAAAACCTTATACTAAACCAACCCTAACTATACTGCAGGTACTAACAATGTACTGCATACTAACTATTCTATAACTACCATACTAACTACTTAATCAATTTTCTTGAATCTTTAGCATTCTAACAAACCCTGGCAAGCACTAATAGAACATGGCAGTATTAACTTGTATAAGTAGCAGCACTAAGTTATAGAAACTTCTGAAACCCAACATCACACCCCCAGACGCTAAATCGGACGGGACCCTATTTGGGGTGTGACAGATTGGTATCAAGATCCAAGGTTATAGAGAACCAAGTAGTATAAACTAGGTCTGGACTATAACCAGTATGTGATCCTTACATGATTATATGCCTTACGTGATTTTACATAGTAAGTATACATAAATAAATACTACGTAAATAATATATATGTATCAAATACTAAGTATAACTAATATTACTATAAGTATTTCACATTTCATCCCATCATGCCGTACTCGATGACCCACGCATTCATTCATTCATTTTGCATCCATCCAGTTACCCATTCACCCGATCATATGTTTGCATCATGCATGGTTGATATAAAGATGATTTATATAAACTTTGCTTGTGCAGGTCATGGCTATCTCAGTTATCTCAGTTTCCATCTACTAATCCGAGTATAGCTGTGGTGACACCAGTTGAGACGAGTTTATATTTGTTTGGTACTATCCCTACCACTATTCCCGACACCACACCAGTGATTACTCCACCTATTACTCAGACTGACACTACAGTGATACCTACAGAGATACCTATCATAGCACCTACTATACCACCATCCCCAGACTATACATCAGCGTCTCTTGATTACTCACCTGCATCTGAGATAGAGTCTGATCTATCTGAGGATCCATCATCAGACCATATACCACCATTACCAGCTATTTCACCATTTTTACTATCGGCTGATGACACCACAGACAGTGATACACCTGATACACCACCATTACCTACCCATAATACACCATTCACTGAGATTACCTCTTCTACCCAGAGATCACCTGTCATACCTCGTCGTCGAGTTATGATTCTAGCACCTGGGCAAGCTATTCCACATGTTTCGAACCGTACCGCTACCATCCAAATGGGTCCGGTACACATAATGAATTGCGAGGAAGAGGGTGAGACCGTACCTGTTTAGGCAACTTGTTGTGAACATTTAGTCGATCATAATCTTTATCAGATTATTTTTCTCCATATGAATTCACACAAATGTCCTTCGTCATATTCATCATCAGAGGCATCATCAGATTTTCATTCGGATGCTTCATTTAATTCTTCATTAAGACACTTATTGTCAGATCATTCTTCTCCCGATTTACTGAGTACTTCTGCAGGGCTATCTCACAAGAGACGTGGGTCCCCTATGACATCTATACCTGCATTACCACCTGTATTCGGAGCTCTATCTCTTGTCAGTGCTGATTTGATACCATCGCCTAAAAGGGTTAGGTATTATGGTTATTTGGCAGATGTAGAGGTTGATCCTAGAGAGACTAGTTTAAGGGATGATGTTATTGTCAAGGGGTAATTGATGAAGCCTCACTAGACGCAGGATATCTAACTATAGATTTCATGCAGATATTGACGAGTGTTTCGCTTACGCGGATGCTCTTAGGGATAGAGGGATTGATACTAGAGTTGTAGTTGAGGTTGTTGATCGAGTGGAGAATAAGACGGGTGCGAGGGGCCCGGTTGAGGTCAGAGTTGAGAGGGTTACGTATCCTATGATGTTAGATGATATTCCTGAGCATGCTCGGGAGGGACCAGTAGAGGTTACGTATGAGACATTTAGAGATTTGGTTCAGAGGTTTCATGATCACATAGAGGCTATCCCAGTCCATCATATACAGGTCATTGAGGGAGTTCAGAGGGAGCAGGGACATAGGATTGTTAGGGTTGAGTCGGCAGTCACTGCTTTGCCTAAGAGGATTGCTGATTGGAGATGATAGACAGGAGGCTCAAGGCACCGTTAGTGTTGATAGTCAGAGAGTTGACCCGAACTCCAGCGCGCATGTCATGTATGGCAGAGAGAGCTGAGGCAGATAAGACGGCTTCGATTTTATGATCGAGTAAGAGTTGGTAAATTTGAGGCTTGCTTAGGGAAGCACATGGCTTACCGTCCTAAAGATATGGTTCATTAAGTATTGGCAGTATTGACGCATAGCGTTTAGTGATGACCGTAAGTTGTTAGAACACTCGTTATTTTCTGTTATTTTGAAAACCAATGTGATGTAATCACTAATGTTCGATGATATGAAATTGATATTTATCTATGATATGATGTCATGATTTGATTTACTCATGTTTTTGCGTCATGCATTATGGGGTTTTCCAGAATATATTTCGATCATGTATTTTCTATGTGAATTAACTATAAATTTTATCTAACATCGTTAATGATCTCGCGTCACCTAGAAATCTCATCGAGTGTTACGTTGTTATGTTGTAGGAAGATGCCTAACACATGATTTGAAGCATCCAAGACTCATGGGGAGATTGAAGACTTGATTGCTCGCCGAGTAGCTGAAGAGATAGAGGCTCATGAAGCCGCAATGAACCTTGAACCCCTGAATGAGAATGTGGATGAATAAGAAGGTGGAAATGGAAATGGAGGGAAGGGATGAAATGGAAATTAAGGGAATGGAGGAAATGGAAATAGAAATATGAATCATGGTATAAACTATGGAGGTTTCATGCCAGTGGCTCGAGAGTGCACATTCCAAGACTTCTTGAAGTGTAAGCCATAAAATTTCTCAGGAACTGAAGGCATTGTCGGATTGACCCGCTGGTTTGAGAAAATTGAGACTATGTTAAAAATTAGTAATTGTCCATCGAAGTACCAAGTGAAATATGCTACATGCACACTGCAGGACAGGGCCTTAACTTGGTGGAACACCCACAATAGGACAATTGGTGTTGATGTTGCATATGCCATGAATTAGGCTGGACTTATGAGGTTAATGAAAAAAGTGTATTGCCCGAGGAATGAAATCCAAAAGATGGAGACTGAATTGTGGAATCTGACGGTGAAAGGAAACAACTTGACTGCTTACACACAAAGGTTTTAGGAGTTGATTTTGTTGTGTACGAGAATGGTCCCCGTTGAGGAGGACAATGTTGAGAGATTCATAGGAGGTTTGCCTGATAACATTCAGGGAAATGTTATCGCTGCTAAGCCCACTAAACTTCAAGATGCAATTCGCATTGCCAACAACTTACTGGATCAAAAGCTGAAGGGATATGCTAGAAGTGCTGAAAACAAGAGAAGGTTGGAGAACAACCCGAGAGACAATCGTGGGCAGCAACCAGTTTTCAAGCAGTAGAACGTAGGAGGCCAGAATGTGGCAAGAGCTTACATGGCAGGAAACAATGAAAGAAAAGGGTATGTTGGGCCTCTCCCCTACCGCAACAAGTGCAGGTTGCACCATGAAAGGTTGTGTACTATAAGTTGTGGAAACTATAAGAAGGTTAGGTACCTGACTAGGGATTGTATGGCTACTGTTGCTCCAAACACTCAGAGGGCTGCAGTTAGGTATCAACCGGGTGTTATTTGTTATGATTGTTGTAGACCGGGACATTTTAAGAAGGATTGTCCTAAGTTGAGGAATCAGTTTCATGGAAACCAGACAAGAAACAAGAATGGAAACAAGACTGGAAACCAGACTGGAGGTAATGAAGCTACAACGAAGGCCTATGCCATTGGTAGAGGAGGAACAAACCATGATTCCAACATTGTCACAGGTACGTTTCTTCTCAATAACTGTTATGCTTCCATGTTATTCGATTCGGGCGTAGACAGAAGTTTTGTGTCGTCTACCTTTATTGATTTGCTTGATGTTACACCATCCACTTTAGACACTAGTTATGCCATAGAACTTGCCGATGGAAGAATTTTATAAATAAATGTTGTTCTTAGAGGTTACATGTTAAGATTATTAGGCCATCCGTTCGACATAGATCTAATGCCCGTAGAACTTGGTAGTTTTGACGTCATCATCGGTATGGATTGGTTGGCGAAATAGCATGCATTGATTGTTTGTGACGAGAAGGTTGTCCGTATACCTTATGGAGATGAAGTGTTGATTATCCGAGGTGATAATTACGACGGCGTAAGTAAGCTGAACATGATATCATGTACGAAGACCCAGAACTATATTCAAAAGGGATGTCAAGTCTACTTAGCGTAAGTTACATCCAAGAAGCCTGAGGATAAGTCAAAGGAGAGGCGACTTGAGGACGTGGCAATCGTATGGGAATTTCCGAAAGTCTTTCCAGAAGACTTGCCTGGACTGCCACCAACTTGACAAGTTGAATTTCAAATCGACTTAGTCCCCAGTTCCGCACCTATAGCACGAGCCCCAGATCGATTAGCATGAGTTGAAATGCAAGAATTGTCTACTAAGTTGTAAGAACTTTCTGACAGAGGATTTATAAGACCCAGTTCCTCACCCTGGGGAGCACCGATTTTGTTTGTCAACACGGTTTTGTTTGTCAAGGAGAAAGATGGTTCTTTTTGATGTTGTTATCGACTACCATGAACTAAAAACAAAACTTACTAGTGAAGAAATGTTGGTTCCATGATACATTCAATCATAAACTTTAACAATGATATGTTGAATAAGAGATAAATTAAACAAGGATGATTGAAAAATTGAAAGTTGTTTTTGGGTGGTAGATACAAAAATAAAACCCTACATGAATATTGACTAGCTACCTAAAGATGAGAAAAATCATAGAGTATTCTTTTACTCTAATAAGTGGATCGGCCTAGGAGGCCTTTGTGGGCTTTATCTGGCTTTTTGGCATTTGGACCAGTTTACATCATTAAACATTACATTTTAATTAACCAAACTAACGAGCTATAGAAAACGACTAATTTTCTTCTAAAGACGAGCTTCACTCTGTATAGATGAGAAATTGTGTTTTTAACAATCTCCCCCTAAGTGAGGTCTTCGTAGCGTACATATTTGAATTCATAGCATATTAGCTCGTTGTCTTTGCGGTTCATCACTTGATGTATTTGTGCTTCAGTATTAATCCAAACTTTGAAACTTGATCTTGATCTTTAGAACTTGAGTTACTTATTTTGATAACTTGATCTTGATCTCTAGAACTTGAATTACTTGTTTTGATAACTTGATCTTGATCTCTAAAACTTGAATTACTTGTGATCTTTTCTTCATTTTGCCATTTGCTGAACTGTGGTCCGACATGCTTTTGTGATCTTTCTTCTTCTAGACTTCATGACTTTAACATTTGAAGAAGACATTGATTCAGAGGTGCGGAAGCTTTGTAAACTCAGCTTTCTTGATTTCTTCAAATCTTGGAGTGTGAGCATGTGTCTTTCAACGGATTCTTTGAGTATGAACAATATAGTTTTTAGCAAACTAATCCAAGCTATCATACAGATTTGATATGTCATTTACCATGATCGTGTGTATGGACTAGTCAATGCTTTGTTGCAATAACAAGGTGCAATGATAACCTTATAGTTTTTAGCAAACTATCAGCTAGGAACGGATTTGATATCTCTTTACCAGTAGTCGTTTGCTCTGGAGTAGTCAACTCTTTGTTTTAGAAACATGGTGAGTCGATTACCATACAGTACGAATACTGCACTTGTGAACTGATTGAATTTAATAAAGAACCTTCTTGACAGGTTTTCCAGCTCAAAGCCTTTAAGTCCCTCCAATACCGAAGTACCAGATTCCCGTATGCTTGCTGTTCTCTAAACCAGATGTCCGTAGACTTACACACTATGAGTATTTCTACTAATAGATATGGTAAGAGTGAGTTTAGTACAGTTACTATTGCTGATTACCGTCTAATTCCTGTTTAGCGTTTTACTTCTTAAATACAATTAAGTCTGTAGAAGCCTATTGGTTAAAAATGAATTTGAAAAAAAAAATTTCGATTGATTATGAATTTATTTAGGACCACAATGAAAAGTTTAAATCGAATGCTCTGTTGATGTTTTGAATAAGATTTATCTCGAAAGATATGAAGTGCCTCATGGCTCCTCATCTAACTCATACAAGTATTTGTAAGACCGAGTCATTCTCACTGCGTGGTTTATTGTCCGAAGTCATGTATATGAGTTTATTCTTACGAGTCCCTGGTGTACTACATCTTCATTCTCTTACGCAATCCTTAATGATCACTTTCCAATCATGAAACAAAAGATTTTTTGTGAATTATCAAGATACTTGTGTATAACACAAAAGTTTGGTATCTTGAATTGTTGAGTATATTAACACTTTTACACCCCATATTACATGTGCATCGTTATTCGAAAGATGATTCTGCACTTGCAAGGATTAGGAATTAGCATTTTGAATCTATGTCGAATCATTTGTAATCAGTTATATTTTATAGCACATTTTTCCCCCCGGTCAAAAAGATAGTAGCAAAAACTTTTGTATGGTTTTGATCTATAATGGACTTAAAATGTTTTGAGCTCCCCCTCAAACATTGAGGTGAGCTAAATGACTCAATATCAGTGATTATTGAAACAAGATTGAAATATACCGATTACAGGAGTGGAAATCATTTGTTCTGAGGACGAGGTTGTGGCCTCGTTCTCAATCATTCAGTAATAGGAATCAGTAACAGTGTGTCCAATATGACCTGCAAAAACTTGTTTAAAATAAACTAATTCTTCCCCCTCACAACATGAACGTTTTCTATTTAAAGAGTTGTAGTCAATGTCTGAATAGTGACCCCGAACATGTTTGATAGATCAAATTGATTATAAGAAAATTGGTCAGTGTCATAGACGACTTCTCGTCTGTAAAGAAATAACGCACTGAAACGTACATTATATCTTGGGTTGCACGGATATAAAGTAATCCATGCCTAGGAGAACTAAATCACCTGGTAATAGGAACAGATGTCTTTTAGGCGACATACTTTCCTAAGGGTTAGGATCGGGTTACAGTCTAAAATAACTGCAAACCATTTATCTAATTTTTTTTTATTTTTTCCGTTTTCTATTTTTTTGGTTATTTTTTCTCAAATATACACAAATATACAAAGGATACAATGCTTTAGCATTCTAAAATACCAGATATCCCCTTGGAACCAGCCTTTCGATCACTAAGTTTGCAATCAGTGAACCTAGAGATCATAGTAACTTTGGAACTAGAACTAACGCTCGGGGTAAGTTCTAAAGGCTCAACAATGGGTTCCATTATCCTAGTTAAAGGACAGTTATCATACAACGCGAAATGTCATCCAGTGGGTTTCCACTAAGGCTTAACACTACCAACAACCTTTCCGGTTGGTCTCCAAGATGTCTTAGTAGTGTTCACATTATGATCTCTGGTTGCTTTCCAAACCTTCTTAGTATGATTCACACTATGTTTGGCCTGGGGGGTTTTGGTATTCACAGACTTCAAAGAACGAATCACAAACTGATTATGATCAACAATATTCAATTTCCCATTGTGATATGCTGCTCTCCTCGCGTTCACACTTTTACTGGGCAAGATACGATGGTTCCGAGTGTGGCTCTTTAGCATAGGTTTGCGAGATTCAGTGGCAGGTTTGGTTCTTTTAGACAGATTCACAGGAACATTAGGCTTCTTATTTTGTTGCACTACTATTTTATGTGTGGGTCTATTTGAAGTCCTAGGGGGTTCCTAAAAAGTAACTTGCTTTTTCTTAGGCAACGGGGTTAGTTTTACCCAGTTGGCTCTTTTTGGAGGTGGAACGTACTTTGAACTATTGGTATACATCCCTGAAGCAAGTACTTTGGGTTTCTCAGAGGCTGTAAATCCACTACTCATTTTGCCACTCAGCTCAGTTTTCAGTTTGGCATTCTCAGCAGTTAAGGCATTATTCTTTGCGGTGAATGTATAACATGAGTAAGCATTAGATTTCAGACAGTTTTTCTTAAGTTAGGTGTTCAGATTCTATTTCTGCCTTTTATACCCATCAATCAATTGAATTCTAACTAAAGTGCGAGCGCATCTTCAACAGAGTAGCAACCCACCTCAGTTTCTAAGGCCCTGCTCTATCGAAGCTCATACGTGGAATCTAATTAAACATTCTCGTGATGTTGATCTGAGTTTGCAAGTTTCTGATGGTGTCGTCTTTCCCTTGAAGCTGATCCTTTAACTTGTTAATTTCAAAAATTGCATTAGATGTAGTTGAGTTAGAATTATCACAAACCCTCTGGTTTTGAAGACATTCTTTATATTTTTGAAATTTAACTTGTAAATTAACATGATTCTTTTTTATAAAGGCACAATGTTTTTCAGATTCATTAAGCATTTGTTGCTTCTTTAAAATCTCAGCTTCAAGTTCTACGACTTTGGAGTGTTCCCTATCGCAATTAGATCTAAGTTCTTCGCAAAGGCAATTCGAACTAGGGGGCACAACAATATCAGAAGCAAGCATAATAGAGCAGATATCTTTCTCTAAACAATTAGCAATTAAGCAGTCATTTTGAATTAAAAGATTTTTTCTCTCTATTTTCAGGTTCTTGTTCGCAAGAACGCAACGTTCATACTCAGTGTCCAGCTCGTCAAATATCCGCATGTATTCAGTTACTTCTGTAACAATGTTTTCATCAAGTTTTTGAACAAGTTGTTTAACATTTTCATAAAAAGGTATGATTTGTTCTGTAAACATTGCTTTAACGGGTTTAAACTCCCCTGAGCAGCTTGGATAGCAACATGGATCTGTTCTTTGGTTTATGACATGTATAAATGCGGGAATCCACGAGTTCAAGCCTTGCAAACAAGTGGAAATTTGACTCTTTGTCGGACGAGTACGAACAAATGGAGTCACAGGTTTAGGTGGGTTACTTTTCTGAGTAGCAAGTTCTTCAGCAGGTAACCAATAAACCTGTTCTCGGGACAGTTCCTTCTGAGGAACAAAGTGACTATACAAGGCATTGAGCTCAGCATAGTTTATGGGTTTAATTGTCCCTAGTCTTTCAATATCAATTTAGTTCTAAAATGACTTCAGCGTAAACTAATGAGTCTTCACTGTCATGCACTTTAACAGAGGTATGGGTGGGGTTTAAAAGTGCATGGCCATCATACAAGGTAGGTTGAGACAACTTAGCTTGTTTGAGGTTCCACGGATTGCTACTACCTAGAGCTGTTTTGTGTAAGTCATGTGTTGCTAGGTTAGGTCGTTTTGTTAACATTGGAATAGTTTGTGTTGGTTGTTGAAATCTTTGCAAAATTTCTGTTGCAACTTTATTAGCACTTTTTAAACAAACTATTTCTTCAAGGTACTTGTCCTCAAGGACCTTTTTTTCAGAAACAACCTTTTTACTTTCATTTTTCAAAGAGTTAATTGACTCAACGTTTTGAGAAAGTTTTGACTTTAGCAACACATTTTCTTCTTCAAGCTCAGCATTCCGTTTGTTACGTTGAATAATGGTCTGGTCTAAATCATGTTTGACTTTATTACGTTCTAGACTAACCATTTCTTGTTTGCATCTTGCAAGCTCAGCTCTTAAGGAGTCATTAACCATGCTTTGTTCTGAATTTTTAAAAAAACACACCCCCCCCCCCCCCCCCCCCCCCCCCCCCCCCCCCCCACCCCCCCCCCCCCCCCCCCCCACCCACCAAAAATAAAAAAAAAAACAAAAGAAAAAAAAAAAAAAAATTTACTTTTTAAAAAATAAATAAAAAAAAACCTTAAGGTGTCCGTCTAATTAGGTTCTCAAGTCATCTAAGATGGTAATCATGGATATCTCACCGGGTGGCGCAGAAGATACCGGAATCGTATTGTCATCAATATCCGACTCAACATCGGAGTCTAGGTGTTCTTCCTGGTGCATCTCATGTGTCAACAGATGATTCACATTATCAAAGATTTGATTAGCATCAGTGTGTACCTCATTGACTTGACTGGTGGTTGCACCATTGGTTCCACTTGTGGATGACAAGTTAGCCATAAAAGTTGCTGTTGCATGAGGTCCTTCATCTACGTCAGAATTGTAAGCGTCCTCGTGGCTTACTTCAAACATGTTGGTAGTCATAATAGCCAGTGGCTGATCATAAGGAGCTGTACATTCTACATCAGCAAGGAATGCTTCGGCTTCAGCATCTAAAACTGTTCCTTTCTCCTTAGCTTCCATTAACAACATCTTGTCCTTGAAGTACTGAGAGTCTTTTACTCTCTTTTTCTCCTTACACTGCCTAGATACATGCCCTTCTCCATGGCAGTTGTAGCATATCACCTTCTTCCCTACGTTGTCCGTCATTTTCCTGTAGTTTCTCGTGTTCTCGCATTACCCGGTATTACCAACATTACCCGGAGCTCTTCTCTAAATGGTTTTAGTAATAATCTGCCCGTCATGCACCGTAGCATGACTCCTTGAGTTGGATGATGTCCTGAGCTGGTTGTTGGTTGGAGGAAACTGCTTTTGGAAACCACTCAACAAGTTTACGATTTGGTTCATGGTTGCCAACATAGCATCATTGCTTGATTGAAGGACTTGTTGTGGGGTGGAGGAAGTTAGTGGTCCATATTGTGGGTAGGTGGTAGGAGTAGTGCGTTTTGAGTTGGTGTATGGTAGTGTGTTGTTTGAGCTAGGTATGCCAAAGGATCAACAATGCTGGTAGACTGCTCTTGTTTCTTGAGTGTCTTCATAGCATGTGGTTCATATGATTTAAGGTAGGTATAAAGTTCAACATAGGTTGTCGCAGATATATCCTTGTTGTTCATCACATTGGTCACATACTTTGCCCAATACGGAGGAAGGTTGTTGACAAACTTAGTGTTCATCTGATGAGTGGGGATGTCAAGCTGAGTAATCTTCATATACATTCGATTCAGCTAGTGGAAAGCGACAAAGGTAGTCATGAATTGACTCATTTCTATTGCACGAAATCGTTGTACTAATCAAAACAGTCTTCCTTCTGTTGTTAGCGAGACTTTACGAACCTTCCTTTAGATAGCTCTACATTATACTAAAATCTCTTTCCCTAAACGTACGATTTGGTTTAGTTGTGTGAATACATGTCTTGGGAGCCCTTGACTGAGAATGTTGGTTGCTTGAATTATAGCTAGTTCTTTATTGTTCTCAATCTCAGTAAACTCTTCATCCCGCTTGTCTCTCGTTACTTGTACTGCAGCATCACCTTGACCTTCTGTCACAGTGATTTGGGGATGCGGAGTAGGTCCGTTTTGGATTGATCTCCAAATTAACTTTCCAAGAGGTTTACCACGAATGTATCTCTCGATACGAATCTTCCACGATTCGTAGTCACTTTCAACCAACATGGGAGGACGATTGTCCGTACCCGCTGCACTTGATTCCTTATCAGTTGACATTTTGATGTAAGTATGATATGAATGAACGGATCTCAAGTGATTGTTGTTATGTTTGATTTGTGTTTAGGTTTGTTGTTGTTTGATTATTTAGTTCGGTTCACAAGAAATCAACTCGTTCGGTTGTCATAAGGTTTTGACTAGTTTAGTTGATAGAAGACTTGACAGTTCGGTTATTGTTGTAAAATCAACTAGTTCTGTTCGCCTTGTATTGTACTAGTTCGGTTCCAACTAGTTTTTACTAGTTCGGTTGAGGAAAGAAATATCTAGTTCGGCTCCGCGTAGCTTGTAACTTATTCGGTTCACACAATGTGACTAGATCGGTTCTTGTAGAAAATGACTTGATTGGTTATTGAAGGATTTCACTAGATCGGTGTGCAAATCATGGATCTTGGTTTCCTTACTTTTGCAAAAATCGCTACGAATAACCTGTTATCTTTTAAGAAATCGCTGCAAGGGTTTATGATAAGCACAATACTAACTAGCATATCACTATCTAACATAAAAAAAACAAGATGAAGACTCATTTTTTTTATCCGAACCAAAAGAAAAAAAATCACCAAAACTAGATCAAGACGCATTTGTTTTTTTTTGTGTATATTCGAACCTCAAGGAGAAACAAAATTCCAAACCCTAGATCACGTTTCGCCCTTCTCTTTTTTTTATATTCGAACCACAAAAAAATCACCACATCCTTGATTGCTAACGAGATGGTTTTAAGATATTAGATTATGCATAAACCATCTATGAATCAAGAATCAACACTAACAAACAAAAAAATCGAATGCCTCTTTTTTTGTTAATTCCCAAAACCAAAAAGATAATAAAACACAAACCAAATCAAATCATCAATCTTGAAGGCTCTTGATACCAATTGTAGGTTCCATGATCATTCAATCATAATCTTTAACAATGATATGTAGAATAAGAGATTAAATTTAAACAAGGATTGATTGAAAAATTGAAAGATGTTTTTGGTGGCTAGATACAAAAAATAAAACCCTAATGAATATTGACTAGCTAACCTAAAGATGAGAAAAACATAGAGTAATTATACTCTAAAGGGGATCGGCCTAGGAGGCCTTTGTGGGCTTTATCTAGGCTTTTTGCATCTTGGCCTGTTTACATCATTAAAACATTATAATTAATTAACTAACTAGCGAGCTATGAAACGCCAATTTTCTTGAAGACCGAGCTTCACTTGTTAGACTGTGAAATTGTGTTTCTAACAAGAACCGATACCCACTTTCGAGGATCGACGACTTGTTTGATCAACTGCAAGGGTCAAGAGTCTACTCTAAGATCGACCTGAGATCTGGTTATCATCAACTCAGAGTTTGTGAGGAAGACATTTCAAAGACAACATTTATGACTCACTATGGTCACTACGAGTTCTAAGTAATGCCTTTTGGCTTGACTAACGCATCGACAGTATTCATGGATTTGATGAATCGGGTGTGCAAACCGTATCTGGATAGATTTGTGATCGTATTCATGGATGATGTTTTGATTTAATCCAAGATCAGAAAGGAGCACGAAGGACACCTTAAGTTGATTTTAAAGTTATTGAAGGAGGAAGAATTGTACGCCAAGTTTTCAAAGTGTGAGTTTTGGCTGTCGAAGGTATAATTTCTTGGTTACGTGATTGATAGTGAAGGCATTCATGTTGATCCCGCTAAGATTGAGTCAATCAAGGATTGGGCGACACCCAAAACACCAACCGAGATTCGTTAATTTTTAGGTTTGGCCGGTTACTACCGATGATTTATCGAAGGTTTCTAAAAAAATCGCTAGACGTATAACGAAGTTGACTCAGAAAAGTGTGAAGTTTCATTGGGGAGAAAAGGCAGAGGCTGCGTTTCAACTGTTGAAACAAAAACTGTGTAGTGCGTCGATTTTGGCTTTACCTGAGGGAAGTGAGATCTTTGTGGTATACTGCGATGCTTCGCATAAAGGGTTGGGTGTGATTTTGATACAGAGAGAGAAGGTCATAGCCTACGCATCCCGCCAACCTAAGGTTTACGAGAAGAACTATACTACACACGGCCTAGAGCTTAGTGCAGTAGTGTTTGCCTTGAAGATGTGGAGACACTATCTGTACGGTACGAAGTGCGTTGTGTTTACTGATCACAAGAGTTTGCAACACATTCTCGATCAGAAGGAGTTGAATATGAGACAACGACGTTGTTTAGAGTTGTTGAGCGACTACGACTGTGAGATTCGATTTCACCCAGGAAAGGCGAACGTGGTGGCTGATGCCTTAAGCCAGAAGGAAAGAAGTAAGCCGGTACGAGTTCAAGCCTTAGTTATGACTATAGGGTTAAACTTTCCTAAACAGATTATGAATGCTTAATCGGAAGCCAGAAAAGAAGAGAACTTCATCAACGAAGATTTGCATGGCATGATTAACAAGCTAGAACCACGTGCTGATGGAACATTATGTTTGAACAATCGAAGTTGGATTTCGTATTTTGGTGACCTGAGAGCTTTGATTATGCATGAGTCTCATAAGTCAAACTATTCCATCCATCCTGAATCAGATAAGATGTACCAATACCTTAAGAAGCTGTATTGGTGGCCCAACATGAAAGCAAAAATTGCCACTTATGTCAGCAAGTGTTTAACGTGTGCTAAAGTTAAGATATAGTATTAGAAACCGTCTGGTTTGTTGGTTCAACTAGATATCTCACAATGGAAATGGGAGAATATAACAATGGACTTTGTGACTAAGTTGCCAAAGACGGCAGTCGGTCAAGACACGATTTGGGTAATCATTGATCGTCTCACTAAGACTGCTTATTTCTTGCTTATGCGGGAAGATGACACGTTGGAGAAGTTGACGAGACAATACTTGAAGGAAGTAGTCTCAAGGCATGGAATGCCAGTTTTGATCATCTCTGATCGCGATGGTAGATTTACTTCACATTTTTGAAAGTCCCTAAATAAAGCATTAGGTACTCGATTGGATATGAGTATAGCTTACTATCCAGAGACCGATGGTCAGAGTAAGAGAACCATTCAGACGTTGGAGGACATGTTACGTGCCTGTGTATACGACTTTGGAAAAGGTTGGGATAGACACTTGACATTGGGAGAATTTTCATATAAAAACAGTTACCATACCAGCATTAAGGCTGCTCTGTTTGAGGCGTTATATGGGCGTAAGTGTCGATCACCTATCTGCTGGGCTAAAGTTGAGATAGTCAGCTCACTGGACCAGAGATCATCCACAAGACAACTGATAAAATAGTTCAAATCAAGAGCCGTATCCAAGCCGCCTATGACCGTCAGAAAAGCTATGCTGACGTAAGATGAAAACCTCTTGAGTTTCAAGTAGGAGATAAGGTTATGTTGAAAGTATCGCCATAGAAAGGGGTGATACATTTTGGCAAACGGGGAAAGTTGAACCCTCGTTATATTGGACCTTTTAAGATCATTGCTAAAGTAGGAACCGTTGCTTATTGACTTGAACTCCCAGAGCAGTTGAGTAGAGTTCATAGTATATTTCACATCTCAAAATTGAAGAAATGCATAGCTGAGGAACCACTTGCTATACCGTTGGATGGAATCCAAGTTGACAAAACATTGCACTTCATCGAAGAACCTGTCGAGATCATGGACCATGAGGTCAAGCGTCTAAAGCAGAGTCGTATTCCGATTGTCAAAGTACACTGGAACACTAGGAGGGGTCTTGAGTTCACCTGGGAACGTAAAGACCAAATGCAAAAGAAGTACCCTAATCTTTTCCCAAGTTCTGCACCGGTGGCAGATACCACGTCATGAGCTCTGGGGATAAAGCTCTTCTAACAGGGAAAGAATGTGACACCCTGAGAATTTTTGTTCAATAATTTAGCCGTTTCCGTTTAGCAATTTGAATTTTTGAAGTTTCATTTAATATTTACGTGTAACCGGGAAGTATTCTCGCTTTTATCTAAGAACCGTCTCAGGGAGCAAACCGGGATGCCAAACGTTGTAGAATTTTAGCAATAGACACGTTTTTACATTTTATGATAATATTTAAAATTTCATAATTTTCGGTGATACCATTATTCGTTTTGTTACTTGCGTTAATCGTGGTTTACTTATAACATGAGCTTATACATGTAAGACTTGGAAATTAAATCAAGTGGGAAGTACTAGCAATATAAAATAGAGAGAATCATTTGGTCCCCCCTCCCATTTGTCTTGTTCGGCCCAAATAAACACCACATGCACCCTTGGTGAACAAGTTTGAATTCAAAACAAGAAGATAAGCCTTAATCACATGATTTGTTATAACTTGAATATGATTGGGAGATCAAATTGGTCCCCTCTCTTCCATTGTCTCTTGTACATGACACACACACACAAACATACTCTAGTGTGTGAAGCAACTTAGTTATATACCATATTTCATTTACATATTCATTCATAACACATACACTTGTATTTGAGCTTTTCTTTTTCTCTCTTGCTCACCCTAACTCATGACACAAACAACAAAACCATGTATTTTTCACTTTCAATCATTTACTTTTGAAGACTAGTTGAAGGTTTGATCTTTTAAGATCATTCGGATATAAAATAAACAACGTTTGGGTTGTTCTTGATCTTTGTTCATCTCTAAAAACTATTTTTCTTTGTAAGTCTTCAAAACTTCAAATAACTTGTACTTCCTTACTTCTCTTGATGCATAAACCTTTGTTGTACAACTTGTTTTGTAAAAAGAATGATTTTGAAACTACATAAACCTTAAAAAGGTATATTTATGGTTCGAAATTTATAAAAATAAATATAAGGAAATCATAGTTTTATGATCGTGGTTATTTTCATGTGATAATATTTGTACTTTTGAGCTTATTGTATTATCGAGCTCTATATTGTGATCTTATTTGAGAGCTTGTTAATTATTTTGAGCTTTATTTATATATATACACTCGAATAAATAAAATGAAAACATATAAAGAAATATTGTTGTGACTTTAATTTCTTGTAACATTAGTTTTTTATTTTGGATATTGTTAGTGTTATATTTGAAAGGATGAAGCATTAAGCATTGACTAATCTATAAGGATCAATAAGCTTATGGGCCTACAAGCCCACGTCACCCACAACATAAGCCGCGACCCAAGCTTGTACACCTGCTTATGGGTTTGGCTTGTTATGTCTTGGCTTATTATAAGCTTGTGGTAGCTTATTGATGAGCCTAGAACTTGTTTGTTATCTTTTTATGTAGAACACAACTTTATTTATTTTCGTACTTTTGAGCGTTTAAAGGCTTATTAGGCCTAAAAGCCCAATAAGTGTTTTAGTGACTCGTTAGACTTGTTTTAAATGAAAACGATGTATAGAGTTGTAAATTATAAATTGTGATTTGGAAGATAAAGGGTTTGAAATTGGTTTTTATAAAGTCTAAGAAAAAACTTTGAAAAATAGTAAACAAACGAACGAGTCATGCCGGAACTATCGTAAAATCTTATACTTAGAAATTATTTAGAAAACATAAAATGTTTTGACTAAATTACTTAACGATTTGGAAATGTCAAATTATAAATAACAAGTTTATTTATACGTTAATAATAAAATAAATATTATTAGTTTAATATAATTAAGTATAATATTATCATACGAACTTAATTACAACTAAACTTTCACAAAAATCGATCACTAACATTTTTAATACACAAATAACGTTTACCAAAAATGAATAATAAACGTTCATGCATCAATCACATACGTTAACTTTCCGAGACTAAATCAAAACCCGTATTCTTCTAGGTCATACCCCGATCCCACCAGTTCCATTCGAGTGACCTACTTTTGACGTATACTCTTTAACCTATTATCATCAAGGAAGTTCATAGAGCCCCACTCTTTGATTCTTTTGTAATAAATGTATTATAACTTGGGGTGGAGAAACATTGCTTTTTTTAAAACTAGACACAATTTAAGTACTATAACTTAAGATTTCCCTATTTTACAGTGTTTTGCCTAAGTACCGTTTAGACCACTATGCCCGAAACTATCATGAACTGTCAATTTCTTAACCGGAGGACCGGTTGAGGGAGCGCGAGTGAATAAATAGATCTATTGGGACTAATTATCCCTATTCGGGTGAGTAGCGCTCACTACCCATAGGGCTCCCGATAAACGAATATATGTCATGTCGAATCTGGTTAGGTGGTCTTTGGTCGGACACATGTAAAGGCAAGAAATTACTTATAGCAATGTACATGCTATCTTTCGTTGTTAGCTTCAGTGTCATGAACTTAGTGCAACGCAAATATCTTTTTTATGTGAAGTTGTATCTCCTATGACTGTCACATACTTTTGAACACACATTGTAGGTCCACCATAACAACTTGAACTAACCGTTGCGAATTCACACAAACTTTCATTTTTTGACGTTTTAAGCATGTTTTTCTTAGGTGCATAGCATGGATGTCGTTGCTTGAACTATATGAAGTCTGTTGCCCGAACAAGTTTTCCAGATTTTATCCATGATTATCTTAAATACCATTGTTGAACTTATTAAAGCTTCTGCAATTTAACTTTTAAATCTTTTAATTTGATGGATGTAAAACTTATTATTATTTTGAATTTATGCAACGGTGTTTTATTTTTAAATAACGTCCGCCTTAGAAGGTCGTTCATACATTATGCTTTGTACATGAGATATTCGATAACGTTACGCCTCCGGACGCTAAATCGGACGGGACCCTATTTGGGGGTGTGACATGATTCATGTTAGAGTGCATACTTAAAGTTAAAGACCAAAGAAGACATCATCAGCATTGGAAACTTCATGGTAGTTCTTGTTCTTATTCAATATGTACTTGTTAGGAACATATTGTAAGTAATTCCGTATATCGTCCCCGGGGATGATTGTTAGGAATTCATTTATGTGACAGACATTACAAAAATACCATAGTTTATCAAAGTACATACAATAATGACTAAACTTGGGTCAATGTTGTATAGTTTAGAAAGCATAGGACTATAAAAACCCTCCCCAATGGCTTCCATGGAGAGGTTTACGACTCGTGTATTGTTTTCCCTTCATCATTCTATTTTACACATTTGTTTCTCTCTCTAGTTTCTCTCTTTAGAAATGGCTATCATTTGGTTTGAGTCTCCCCGACCCCCGGATCATTAATTCTATAGATCTAACATTTAGTATCAAGAGCCTTGGTTTCATTCTTGGGTCGGTTTGATTGTCCGTGTCTCGAATATGTTACTATTTTAAATCAATCACATTTGTCATTTTTATGGGTCTGTTTAGGTTTCTTAGATTGTGGCTTACTTGTTGGTCTGACAGCTTTTGGAAGCTTAATACTTTTATCACTTTTAAGCGTTGGTCATTTTAGTCCACGACTTATTCTTGTTGGCTTTGAGTTTTTGTTTGATTTACAAAAAGCTTCAAACTTTAGTGACAAAATCATTCCTAGCTTTATATTAGTATCTTTCTATTGCTTATTCACTTTGAAAACAGCTTTTTCGAGCTATTTCTGGGCTTATTTGATGAAGCGAGCAATTTGATATATAGCGGTTTGGCTAAGAACTTAGCGATTTAGTACCTGACATTTCAACGGTTTAATACTAGAATATTAGCGATTTAATCATCACGTTTAGCACTTTGAACACATGTACTTTAGCGGTTTGACTCTATATTATTAGCAGTTTGACCATAAGTTTGACCATGGACAATAGCGGTTTGATCCATGTTGAGTAGCGGTTTGATACAGATTTGAGTAGCGGTTTGAACCAAGTTGAGTAGCGGTTTGATATAGGTTTATGTAGCGGTTTGATTACATACCAATCTCAACTCACTGCGTCAACTCGGTATTTACCGAGTTGACCGAGTCAAACCCAAGTTAAACTCAAAAGAAAAGAAAAGAAGTAGAAGGAAAGAACAGAATGAACTCGACACATTATTAACCGAGAACAAAACTTAATAACATCAACAACTCAGCAACAACCACTTCAACTTCAAACCCTCAATCAACTAATACTATCCTAATCCCATTCTACTTGACACAAAATCAATCCTACCATCTCCAATCCTTCAACCAAACTACAACAAGACATAACATACAAGACCTCAGATTTGTTCATAGATCTTTTAAGTTTTAAAGGTTAGAACAGTATTCCATCATTGATCCATGTAGAGCATAGCTCTTTTTATGATATTCAAAAATGAAAAAAAATGTAGTAATAAGACAAAGATTTGTCTCAATTCTTTTCATTATTTCGTTCAAAAGAAAACACAAAAACGATAATTATTACACCTACCCGAGACCTTTATCAAGATCTTGATGCCGAGACTTAGGAGTATGTCATCAAGAATAGAGTTTGATTGTGTGGGATGTGTGAATCATTATGTTTGATGAAGTTTGGTAGCAGTTGATGGTGCGGTGTTTTATTTTTATGGAGTTAGGATGAATGTATTTTGTGTCGGTATGGAAATAAAAGTCTGGGTAGTTGGATGTGGAGTGATAAGGAAGCAGATGCAGGCGAGATAGTTTATGGGAGATGATAAGGTTAATCACTATGAGAAAAATTAGTATTGGATATTAATATTAATTCTTATGCTTTGGATTAGGGATATTTCACAAATTGGGCCTAATCAAAAACAATAAATCTATGCGGCTAGTGCACTTTGTTGGGTTGTTGAATGGAGTTATAGGAAATTTTGTATAAATTTTGTATATTTGATGGTTATCGATTACATGTGAGCTGCGTAATGATAAAGTGACAATTTTTAGTGACGAGACCGGGATCGATCCTTATAAAGAATCATGAAAGTTTAATTGGTAATATCCTAGAATTGATATTAAAGTTTTTCTAAGTGACTACGGATTTGATTGGGTATCACTTATTTGAGATTGAAGTTAGATTTAACGAGGGCATGTACGTATTTCGTCTTTGGTTTTTTCTATATCCTCAGCGAAGATGACTAAGACTTGGATATCTAGTTGCTTTTGTGATACTTTCTCTCTATACCTACAAAGTAGCCATCACTTTAAGGAGTTACATTACAGTACTCAGTGTCTCACGCAGTTGGGGATATTTCAAGAGGTTACTTATTATACTTTGTGATTGGGGTATTGGGTATACCGTTCTTTGTCAAACAGATAGTACAATATTAAGTCACAAGTCTGGGGAATTCTACTTCAGTTTCAAGTTTGGTATATCGGGTTTACTCCATCAGTGGTCACTTCAAATAGCCTATAAAGGGGTTGGTAAAGAGGTAGTTAGAGAGAGTTGATGGGTATAGATGTGATCAGCAGTTGATTCTCACGGGATAAATTAAAGCAAATTTATTCTTCACACAAGTATTCAAATATATATGCGTACAAAGTTTTTGCTGATTCTGAGGTATCAAAACCAGCAAGGTAAGGATATGGATAACACCATAACGCAAAACATGAACAACCGTGATATGAGCCCAATACCTTAGAACAAGACTTATGAGGAAATTCAGATATTGTATGAAAAAGAGAAGAGGTATTTTGATGACTTTCAGCCAATGGATATAGAAACTATTAAAGACAGTGAAAATAAGGTTGATAGCAGTAGCAAGCCAGCTGGGGGAAGTACAAAGAAAACACTTGCAAGAAAAAGAGCAGATGAAAAGAAAAGTGAAGAAAGTGCTAAAAAGCAAAAGCTAGAGGATGTTGCAGAGGAACAAGAGTCACTAAAGAGTAATGAAGAAGCAGCTGCAGACTGTGAGCATGAAAAGGAAGAATTAAGAATGTGGTTAACAGTTGTTTTAGATGAAGAAGAGACTATGGATCCAAAGATTTTGTCTACTAAATACCAGCCAGTTCATGATATGGAAGATCTACATGAAGAAGGGAATGTTGATATGGAAGATCTACATGTTTATAAGATAATTAGAGCGGATGGGAATACTAGTTATCACAAATCATTATCCAGTATGCTCAAGATATTTGATAGACAAGATTTGGTAGTTTTGCACAGATTGGTGATGAAAAGGTTTAAAAACACTACTCTAGAAGGTTACAATTTGCTGCTTTGGGGAGATCTTAAAGTAATGTTTCAACAAAATGCAGAGGATGAAATTTGGAGTAATCAGCAAGATTAGACTCTAATTAGTTGGAAATTGTATGAAAGTTATGGAGTTCATACATTACTAATGGATGGTACTTTGACTAGCTTCAACATGTTAGTAGAGAAAAGGTATCCTTTTATCAAGGAAATGCTGCAAAAGATGTGGAACTGAAAGCTAGAAGCTGAAGCTTAGAGCACAATGGCATTTGAGCTTCTCAAGTTTATCAAGTCACAGCTAGAAAAATGAAGAAGTGTTTGGATACATCCTCCTAGTGATCAATATGCTTATACTAAAGAAACTTGATAATTAACATAGTGAATATCAAGTTTAAGGGAGGATTGTTGGGAATTATGGACTTCTACAACTTAGTACTGCTGATTCAATTTAATACTGCTAGCTTTGGAAGTTAGTACTACTGGTTCAACTTGATGCTGTTATTGAAGAACTTAGAAAATAGTCCAAGTCATTAGTGTTGCTAGTTATAATAGTTAGTGTTGCCAGTATAAATGTTAGTACTGCCAGTTTAGTTAGTACTGTTAGTTAATATTTTGTACTATTAGTATTATATAGTTAGTACTGCTAAAGTGATATGCATGAGTTATATTAGGAATAGATATGCATGATCACTTGACGCGTTTTGTAAGCCCATTAGGGTTTCCTTAGTGTATAAAAGGAATCCTACGACATAGTTAGAGATATCAATCTTCATAGAAAACACATATCTCATAGTTAGAATATCTGCAATCAATATATTCAAGTTTAGTATTCATTGTTCTTCTTAGTATTGCAAGTTAGATTCCGCATAACTTATAGTATTCACAATCATTGTTTCTCATATAGTTAGTTTGGATTTATCCAAGTTAACTAAGCTTTAACAAGCTAAACAAGATCTGTTTCATTGGGGCTTCACACAGGTTTTTACAAATCGTTTTTGAGTGTTTATTTTCTTTTAGTAATGAAGTGACACTGTATTCCAACTCGATGTTTATGGTTTTAAGATTTTCGGTGTCAAATTGATTTTCGCTTCATTACTCTTATTACTTAAAACCTAACCATTTTGCACAGATGTCAAAGATTTGTTTGGAGATTTAAGTTTAAGAAAAATGCAATGTGCCTCTAGTTTTGCAAAATCCTTTTCATACTGGGCACTTCTTTTTATCATTTCTTCTTTGATATCGACAACTTGTTTTGAAAGTTCAATTATGGTCTTTTTGAGACAACAGTTTTCATTTTCGAAAGAAGAATTTTGTTCAAACATCTCGTTCTCATATACATGGCTACGTGACTCTGATTTTACTGACTCAAATTGGTTTTTGAAATATTCTTGCTGAATATTCAAAATTAAACACGTTTCATCAAACTCGTTATAACACCCCCATTTTTACACATATAGCAGCGGAAGCTAATCTAGGGTATTATTTCATAGTACAACAGTCATAATCATAGAAAAGGAATCGTAAAGACACGTTTTTGGAAAATTTAGTTATCATTCATTTATTCATCAGAGTTTTTACAAAAAGTGAGGTCCCAACATCTAAAAACATAAAGTTTGAATGATAACAGTTTAGCCATCTTTAAGTCCGTGCCACTCCGTGCCATAAGTTGCTCAATTACCTGAGATAAGCATGCTAAAAAGTCAACACAAAGGTTGAGTGAAATTCATAGGTTTAAGTAAAGTAGTTTGAATATAAGTTCAATAGTGGGTTACGTTGTTATACACCCATAGTTTGTAATAATTGCATGCATGTACAATTATCATGGAAAATAATATTATTGCCCTAAGCTCATGACACCGAAGCCTTAGGTAATCAATAACACACAAAATATTGCCCTAACGTGTATCTTTTCAAAACCACCCATAAAGTTATTCAAATGTGTGCTATTGGTTACGACAGTATACGTATCCAATTATTTTATCCTTTTTTAGGGCGTCCCTAGTCCCAAATAGATCTATTCACAGCATTCGCGCTTACCCCGTACGAGTATGAACGTTCATAATTTGGGGGGACATAATGGCTAAAAGTAGTGGACTCTTGGCAATATGTATCAGAATAACATATTAGATAAATACTTGCATTCATGGTTTATAGCATGTATCCCCTCGCGGGTTTATAAATATTTAAAAGATTGAATTTTTTTATTATTTGGGCGAGGCTATGAACTCACCTTAACAGTACAGGAAATCTGATTGATGGCAAAAGTAATGTAATGAATGTAATGACGTCCTCACACAACCTGGGTAATATGTCAAGTCTTAGTTTGATTGGTTATGTTTTATGCCATAATGAAATATATCATTTTGATAGATTTATTATGGATGTAATCGTTTCACTGTTTCGGGCCATCAAAATTTAGAGGTCATATAGTTAAACATTTTGAGGAGCCAGGACACTTTAAATTCGGTAAACTCCAGCAAACTCGTCAAATGTATACTCAATGAAACCCTTTACATGATAGCTCCTAGTTACGTCTTCGATAAGATTTTTAATGTTTCTTCACAAGCTCGTTGATGATAAATTGTTTTACTTTTATTATATAACGTATTTATATAAATGTGTTCGATCGATAATTGATTAACGAATAAATGTGGCGGGTTTTAATAAAACTCGAGGTTGATAATGTTGATCTATATTTTGATAATTTTATATAAACAAAATATTATTTAGATTTTCAAGAAATACAAATTTGCCAAATATATACCATTGATTCATAAATATTTACAAATACTAGTCCTTTTTATATAGAAAGTATATATTAAATAATCCTTACTTTAGATCTTGGCAAAACTACCCTTGAAGTTTATAACTTTATAAAAGGTCAATTACAGCCCTGTAGTTTAATAATTTCAAAAAGTTTATAAGATATACCATTTGCATTGAAAATATTGCAAAACTATAGTTCCAAAATTACATGCAAGCTTATTTTAAATTCAAAAGTAATTTGAAGGTTATAGCTTATTAGAATAAGCTAAATAAGATATTTTTAACAGATGAAAGTTTGACGATTCGTTTAAGCTAGAAAGCAAAACGGCGTCGTTTTAGGGTTGTTAAATGAAAAGTCTAGGTTTTTAAGATTCAAAAAGATTTGATAAAAATGTTAGATAAAGCTTATTGAATACCTTATAACAAATCTTATAGTTTGGCTATTTGGATTAAATAAAATCATTTTTTAGGGCATGTTTGTTTTAGAAATTATGAACGAGTGGATGTGAGACCTCAGGAATTTTAACAAAGGTTGTGTAAACATGATCATAAGACACTACTTAAAGATGCAAAACAGAAACAAGCTTAGTAGAAACCTGGGGGATTCGAGCTTGAGGCTTTGAAAATGAGGTCGAAATAGATCTTAGTACTCTACGCCTAAGATTTGACTTCGGCTTCAAGACTTGTTTGATTGGTTTCTTAGCTATCTCTTCTACTCTTGGGACTTCCTTGATCAGACTTGGGACTCCATTGATAGAGATAAATGAGATTTGGAAGGTATGAATTAAAATAAGGGGTGTGCGTCCCCTTTTATAGTCGAATGGAATTTGGTGCCCAAGATTAGGGACTTGCTTGGTTTCATAGCTACATTAGCTGATTCATGGGAACTAGGAAGGTGAGTATTGAGAGTTAGAATGCTAGGATTGCAAGGTGGGAGGTCTTGGGGTGGTGTTTGTGTCCGTAGCTAGAAACGAGCCACAAGGGAGGTGATGTGGCCAACTTGGTGAGCAAGTAATGAGGGGAGGTGCTTGTAAGCAGCTTATAGATGAAGTAGCTTAGTCATGGAGGTGTGTGGATTCATGGTTGGGATTTAAATGGGTCAAAATAGTTAAAAATGGGTCGCGGGTTGGTTTATGGTTTGGATTAGGGTTTCTTACTTTTAATTCGTGTACATTAGATTAGAAAGGAGGGAAATAAAGTTTAAATGTTGTGCATTGATAGCTTGTACCTCGTACTTAAGAGTTTGTAAGAAATTTCTTAAAAAAATAAAGTAAAACGGCTATTTTGAATGTCATGCTTTAATGACTTATACATTGTGCATTAAGGGACTTGTACCTTATTTTGGAGGGAATTCATATTTGAATTTGATGCTTAGATTACTTGTACACTTTCCTTGATTGCTTGTACATTCATATTGATTGTATACTTTGCATGAAATTAGGGTTTAGGCATAAACGTTAACGGTTTATGTTCATTTGATATTATCGTCGTGAAAACTACGTTAAATAGATAACGTATATGATAAAATAGATAATAGATTGTTGACTTGACATGTTATGATGTTTGCTTGACATAAATATTGATAGAGATTGCATAGGTCATTGCGTGAGCACGTTTACTTTAGAAATGTAAGTTACGTTGCATTATGAGATAAAGCAAAAAAATTCCCTGTAAAAGGTGATATATTTATATGTTACCCATAAAGATTCACATAACAAAAGACATGATTCGGAGGTCGGGGAGGATTGAACGAATGTTTAGCCATCTAATTTAGTGAGAGAAAGGAAAGATGTGTGTATTCTAGAGAGAGAAACACACACACCTTATTACAAGTAAAATGAATCCTCACCCCTCCATGGAAGTATGGAGGGGATATATATAGGTCTTGACTCTCTAAACTATCTTAACTAGACATTTTAGGTCCCTGTGAGTCTTACCTATTTATACTAATGTAATTCTGTATTAGCCGACATATTTTAAGGCTAACAATCTTCCCCCAATATGTGGGCATACAGAATTACTTACAATGTTCCTAACAAGTACAGATACAACATAATATAATGACATTCAAGGCGCTTCCAATGCTGAAGATGACGTCTTTGTCTTCTAGTCTTGATACTTGTACTCCAGCTTGGATCTTCTTTGTCTTGACTTGTTCTGGAACCATTGTAGTATGCATGAGTTGGATTAACTTCCCCCCAATTCATGCAGCATGTCTTTAAAAGCTTTCTTCATAGACTCCTTTTTGGCGAAGTTTCTGAATCAGCTTCCCCCCAAACCAACATCCGTATCTTGAGCAGATTCTGAAACGTTGATGTAGCTTGAACGATCTTCTAACATTGACATTTAAAGTGCACAACGGAATTTAGTAGAAGAAACAGTCAACCACACCATCTAATACTGCTTCTATACTGTATCATGACATTCCTGTAGTCACAAAATCATTAATACCCTGAAATGCACTTCCTCAAGATAGTGTTGATGTGAAAATACTACACAAAGTCAACTAAGTCCCCGAGAGGTGATCATTTATCCCCTTTAAGAATCATCCCTTCACATGTGTACATCTTACATCAACTAATACTGCTTCTATACAGTATCATGACAATAGTTCTTTGAGAAGTAATCCTTTTCTGGGGAACACCCAATGAAGATCTGACGACATCAAATAACGTCTCTATTTTAGCACATTTATCCTATGTTATTAATCTATTTTGTATAGTTATTGCAATGAATTATTACTTATTCGTTTATATTTGAGAATTGCAGTAATTATGGAGTAATTGGTGAAAGTTAGCAAAAGGCACGCATTCTGGAGCTTAAATGAATATATTTTGAAGATTACTATTCTGAAGACCAATACGCCGTATCCATCAAGGAAGATACGGCGTATCCGTGCCTGCACTCACCAAAGACCATAGAGGAATAAAGCTCAATACGCCGTATCCAGAAGAAGTCAATACGCCATATTGAAGATATAGTATGTGAATATTTTGGAAGATATCAAGCGTGGTCCTTACTCCAAGAAATCCCTAATATGCCGTATCCAATCCTTGGATACGCCGTATCGAACCGACTTCCAGTCCTTATAAATAGAAAACTCAAAAATGAGTTTTAAGTGTGCTAAATCATATTCTTGATACCTAAACCAGAAATCGATTTTTTAGAGGAGAAAAGAGGCATAAGAGGTCGAGCAACCGTTATCATTCCATCGAAGACAACGTATAATTCCCATATACTTTTAGGTACAATCCGTTCAGTTTTTTGGAATCAGTCGGTTAACTCGATTAGGTTTACCTTGTCTAAATAATTGCTCTTGTATTTATTATGACGTTGAAGGCTAATACCTTCGGGTATTAGCCATTATTATGAAGATATAAATGTTTGGTATTTGTTTATCTTGATTTCTTAATTTATCGTTGAATGCTTGTTTATGTTTATCAATTTATACTTGTTTACGCGCTTTTGTATGCAACCTATCATTCAACTGTATCTAGTGATATGGACCAAGTAGATATAGAGTCTGGGATAGCTCTCCATATAGTAATTTATACATCTAGAATCATAGGATGACAAATATTGTTCTTCTAAGTCTGTGTCTAGGATACGCTTCGGGCTTAACTAGTTAATTGGATATTGCCAATGATTTATTGACCATGTTGACTAGCAGGTGACCTAGATAATTCAACAAGTAACGTTCTAATTCCATTGGATAGTTAGACAAGTGGACTACTAGTGTATAAACTACTATTAAGCGGTAAGTGGGTAAAGTCTCTATGAGCTAGGGTTTAACAAGATCACCATTGCTTTAATCCCTAAGATAGATTATAATCAGCAAATAAGGATGCTTTATGCATGCTTATAATTATGACAGAATTAAATGGTCCTAGGTCTAGGATGATGTAAATGCCTAGAGTCTTAAGAATGAATTGCCACCTCGAGATGAATAAATCATTGCACTTAATAAACAAACAACTTCTAATCAATTAATAATTCTTTAATAACAGTTTTCTTTATATTTGGCTCGACCGCTCTTTTATCTTTTGTTAATTAGAGTCGTGTGGGTTCAGTGCCTTGAAATTGATTGTAGTTACCAACAAAAACCGTGCAGTCCTCGTCAGAGCTGAAAACCATTTATCCCGTTAGAATTAGGATTAGGACTGACATAGATTTAGAATAGGATAAAATTAACATAGATTAGATAACCAAGATACTAATTAAATTGATAGATTTAACCTTGCTTCAAGTGTTCGACACATTACTTACCACGAAACTACTACCGATCGGGTTTACACTAGACCCGTTAAAGTTATTATTTTTGGTTTTAGTCGACAAAAAATAAATTTTATAACTTGAATCGATAAAATAGTACACCACACAACTACACACCAATTTATTGGTGCCATTGTCGGGAGTGTGAAAATATAATCTTGATTTTTATTTAAATATTTTGGTTTTTAACAATTAATAGATCTAACCCCTTAGTAGTAGTGTAATTTAGATTAGTGTATGATTCTTGTATATTAAGTAACATTTGTATAATTGTCTTTAATTGATGCTTGTATATCATTGTGTTTATTGTTTGAGTATTTAAATGTTTTTCTTAATAAACTTTCCAGGTTGATAGCAGAATACGTCGTATCCACTTCCATCGGATACGGCGTAATTCCAACTCTTCTGTCCAATACATCGTATCATTCAACTGATTCAAATACGGTGCGTATCCGCTCCATTGTGATACGTCGTATCGATCGTCTGAAACCAAAAACTGAATATTAGTTTTCCTATTTTGAATTTTCGTGCTAATTTTTTTTTTCTATCTTTCATGAACAAATTACTGATTGTTTATCCTTGTTACAGGTAGTTCATGACAAGGAGTTTAACTAACTAACTATTCACACCTTAAAAGAACCTGAACGAGAATTTCGATCATCAAGGAGACACTTTCAAAGACCTCTAAGTCTTGACGAATTGATATCACCTGATTTCAATCTACTTCTGACCAATATACACAGAGGAAGAAGAAGCGGAAACAATGGCTGAAACCATGAAGCAATACATGAGCAAGACCCGAACGAACTATGAATCGGGAGTCACTAGGCCTAAAATTGATAACAAAGACCAATTTGAACTAAAAGGCCAATTTCTTAAGGAGCTTCAAGAAAACACGTGTAGCGGTTTGGATAATGTGGATGCGAATGAACACAATGAGAAAGTTCTAGAAATTGTTGATTTATTTCATGTTCCTAACATCACTGAGGATCAACTAATGCTTCGAGTCTTCTCTATATCCTTAACTGGAGCCGCAAGTCATTGGCTAAGAAACAAACCAGCTAGTTCAATCAAAATTTGGGAAGATCTTAAAACTAAGTTTTTGAACAAATATTGCCCACCCGGTCAAACTACGAAGAAAATGAAGGAAATCAACAACTTTCAGCAAGAGCCAGATAAAACCCTTTATCAAGCATGGGAGCGCTTTAAAGAACTCTAGATGAAGTTTCCTCAAAACTATTTGATTGAGAGGTAATTTTGTTCTACAATGGGTTGGATGTTCCAACATGACAGATTCTTGACTCAAGAGGTGCGGTTCCAACTAAGACAGCTGAAGATGCTAAAAAGGCCATCCAAGAAATGGCAGAATGCTCTCAAAAATGGCATAATGAAACATCTAGAGGAAGAAGTACTGATACTTCTGACGGACTGGCTGCTATACAAGCACAACTGAACAATCTAGGAAGAGAGATCAAGAAAGTGAACAAAAAAGTTTATGCTGCTCAAGTAGGATGTGAACGATGCAAAGGACTTCATTACACCAAAGATTGCCCACTAAAAGAAGAAAGGAAAACCCTAGAAGAAGCTTACTACACGTAATTTGATGGACCTTTTCAAGGTGGGGGATATAGAGCAACAGCTCCAGGGTACTATTAAAGGAACATTGCAAATCCTTCATACCAAGAGCGAAGGCAATCTATGGAAGACACCCTGAGAAAATTCACGAGTGAATCAACGAAGAGACATGAAGAAAATTCCAATTTGATCAAAGAAATCTAAGCTACGACAGATGCTGCCATAAGGAACCAAGGAGCATCAATCAAAACTTTAGAAATTCAAATAGGGCAAATGAGCAAGGTACTACAGAAAAGAGGATTTGGAAGTCTACCAAGCTCAACTAAAACGAACCTGAGAGACCAAGTCAAGTCGATTTCAACCATTATTGAAGCTGATTCATAATCGATACGCCGTATTGGATCATCCAAATAAGCCGTATCCACTGGACAGAATAGTAAACTGTTATACAAGTCAAGACAAACGACGGTTCCTTTTCCAAGTCATTTGGATAATCACTACTGTGAAGAAGAAGTGGGGATCTATGGACCAAAATTCATGGAAGCTTATGGAGCTTCATATATCAATAACACCATACCCCAAAAGGAGAAAGACCCAGGGAGTTTCACTTTACCTTGCTATATTAATAATGTTTGTTTTGACAATGCCCTTGTTGACTTAGGAGCTAGCATTAGTGTAATGCCTCTATTGACCTACCTTAACTTAGGATTAGGAGAATTAGCTCACACTAGGTTGACAGTGGAATTAGCAGATAGGATTATAATACCAAAAAGGAATAGTTTGAAAACGTACTATTAGGAATTAGGTAAATTTTACTTTCCCATAGACTTTAAAATTCTTGAAATTCCCGAGGATATCAAAGTGCCCTTGATCCTCCAAAGACCATTTTATTCTACCGCCCTGCTAAGACATTGATGTTTAAAAAGAAGATTACTTTAAAGGGTTGGGGAAGAAAGGGATTTTTTTATCTCAAAGTTTAAACATGCTTAGTAGTTTAATTAATAGAGTCTACAAGCTAAATTTTGAAAGAAAAGAATGGAACTGATTTAGAAGAGCTAGGCTAAAGGGAGAAACTTGGTTTAAATAGATTAACTAGACCCATCTGGAAAATTACCTTGAATTAAAATGATCTAAATGAACCATTTGAGCTTAGGAGAAATCAAGGTGATGATTTAATGCCCACCATTAAGGAAGGTGAGGTGATTAAGGAATTTAGAACTAGAGATGATGAACTTGATACTAAAATTGATGATTAACCTAGTTATTGTGACTATGATAAGAAGATCCATATGGATTGTGCTCACAACTTAAAGTTTTCATGCATGATAAGATTTGAATTTACTCGTGCCAACTTCTTTTTGTTATTGTATGTCAATGTAATGTCAAAAAAGTTTCATAATTCAATAATGAAAGATAAGATGGTGTATAAAGGGGATAATGTTGTAGGAGCCTTAATGAATGTGCCTATTTTTGTTGGAACCTTTTCCGTTGTGTCAGACTTTTCAGTATTGGAGGATATGGATGCTTATTGTGATGAAGGAATGGGCGATGTTATTTTTGGTAAACCATTCTTAAGAGAAGTTGGAATTAAAACAAAACGGTTCGAAGGGATAATTACCCTTTACAAAAGTGATGATGAAGTAACTTACCAAATGGTGCGATCACATCTGAGGTTTAAACACCACACTAATGAGCAATGCAACAAAATCCCACCATTACTGAAGGTAAGTGAGAAAAATGAGAAGAATGGAATCTCGTATGCATACCAAAAGCTTAAGGGGTTCTACAAAGGAGTTTTGAATCTAGGACCCGATTACATTCGAAATGCGATGAAGGAAGAATGGCTCACACACTGGCACATTAGCGTACATGAGATGGAGTAAAGTGAAGCTGAAGAATAGTCTAACTTAAAGACTTCACTGTAAAAAAAGTGCTTCCCGAGAGACAACCTGGATTGTTATTTAATTTTATCGAGTCTGTCTTCCCAGACATCAATATGGCGCATGTGATCCATACCATACGGCGTATTGGTTGTCTGGACGTTATCAGTCCTTATTTTTATTGCACATTAAAAACATTATTGTCAGTTATGGAATACGGCGTATTCACTAACCTAATACGCCGTATCCACCAAAACTGACCCGTATTTTGTTTAGTTTAGTTTAAAATTAATATAGTACCAAGATAGGAATGCACCAATTTTTTCTTATATTCTATACAGACCTCGTGAAAATGAAAATATCGAACGAAGTTGGAGAATGCGATATTTTCTTGGAATTCTAAGAGTGTGCTGTTCGTGTCTAGGATTTAGACGCTTTTTCCCAGCACACAATCTTTCTCATAAACGCAACTCGATAATCTACCGAGCAAAATACAGGGTGAGTTTCTCAATCTAATTCTATTTTAAATTCTTGCTATTAATGTTTTATATATACAACGAAGATTGTATAATTCAAGTAGGGGGATGGATATTAGAATATTACTTGTCCCTATTCACACTAAAATGCTTTAAATTTAATTTTTTTTTCAAGCATACATTTATGAAATTACTTGAATACATAACCCCGCACATAATAAACCCTTGTTAGATATTGTGAGATTTAGCCTTTCTGTTTCCAAATGTTTACCCAAATTCCACAAAATTATGAGTGTGCTAGTGATGTTGTAGACTTTAGAACTTGGCTTGGTATATCACTCAAGACCACAATAATGAGTATTATGGATTTAATTAGAGTAACTTGTTTAAATTGGTAAATTTTAATATACACCCAAATCTCCTTTACATGTTGCTTATTGAAGCCTAACTACACCTGTTAGTTTAACCCCCGTTCTTAAACCCTTTACACTCTACATCTTTAGAGTAAAGATGGGCATTAGAAAAAATCCGTAGAGCCAATCCGTTATGAATTACACCTACTATTGTTAACGATACACCCTGTACACATTAACTACCCTGTTAGATTAAGTTTAATTTACAGTTGCTAGTTGCTTAAAGTGTAAAGTTTGTATTTCTCGAGTCTTGTGTCGTTTTCTATCTTTGGTGCGGTTAGAAATTTGCACATTGCAAATAGGAATGTATATTAGTAGTCAAAACTCATGTGATTTTACTGCCGTCACAGTTAATGGTGAATCCGAAGAACGAAGAACTAACAAAGGAATTATCCGGAATTATTATGATCGTGAAGATGGTGAAACTACACCTAGAATGCAGAAAACTTATTATGTTAAAAAAATATCAAAAAAATGAGAATAAAATTCAACAAAAAGAGAGAGAAAGAAAGTTTGAAGATAATTGTGTCACAACTACCGAAGGAATTACACGAAGGATTGATTATTCGTTGATACGCAACAAAAATCAACAATGTAGAGTATTGTATAAAGTGGAAGATATCGCCACTTGCCTTGTAGAGTATGTAAAATTTTAGGATGATTGGGAAGTTGACCGTTACGGGAACGCCAACTTAGGTTGTTGTTTTTGATCAATGATCAAGATGTTGTAAATAGTCGTGTCTTTATCATGTTAACGGTCGGGAAAAAGTGTCTTGCAACTTGTATCTTAGTCTTAATATATTTGTTTCTTGATTTTTATTTAACAACAATTTACTTTCCTATCACCTAATGATTAACCATGGGTTTTACGCGAATGAGGATGTGATCGAGCATGTATGTCTATTCCGTCGTTACGGCCATGTATGCATGTCTCAGCTGCCTTGTTGGTTTATTACTATTGGTGAAAGTTAGAAGGTTCCTACCCTATATCATTCTTCATCCTAACTGTTGGTTAAATTCGAATGGGGATGTGATCGAACACACATCTGTAACACCCCCAAATTGGGTCGCACCGGAATATGGGTTGGGGGTGGTACTTCATAGATCAATAACACAAGATATATATAAGAACGACCATTAAAAGCTGTTTAAAACTGATACATTGGATTTAACAAATTGTTTGTTACAAAAGCCCGAAGCTTCACTTGTTCACTTGTTTAAAATACAAAGATTTTTTCAGCCCATATCAGGATTTACAAAATGAAATGCGACAAAATCTTTAATGCATGACATCCAAATCAAAACCACCAATGTATCCCTTGCACCTCGTACCTTATTGATCCCCTGAAAAACATTGCTTAAAACGTCAACATATTGTTGAGTGAATTCATAGGTTTATAAAATGTATAATGTAGGACCGCAAGATTTCCCCATGATAATGCAACAGATTCAAACATCATAAAATGTAATTACATTTTCCTAAGCTCATGACACTGAAGCTCGACATGTATGAAATGCAATATAAATTGCCAACATTACCCGTGATGATGTAATAACCCGCAACATCCTATGTCCGACATGGTATACGTTCGTTTGTCCAGTGATAGTTAATCACCCGAACGGGGATGTCAATCCCAATAGATCTATTTATAACGATTCGCGGCTCACACTGTAAATTGACAAGTTCATGATAAAAGGCTTCAGAGGGTTTATCGCTTACATAGACAAACACGTAATCGTAATGTAAAATATCCCCCACCCCCCTTTCCGTTTTTTCCCCCCAATTGTAAAACATGCATATGTTTCTCACCCCAAAACTTGTAAATCATTAAAATGTAAAACGTGGGGCTATGAACTCACCTTGAGTGAATTGAACAATCAACAATGTATATCATAACAAATAATGCGTCACGATAATGACCGAATGCAACCTAATCAAGTGTAGGCCGTATAAGTACTAAGCACCTTGATTAACTGATACCATATACAATTCTAATAGCTTAACATCACCATCTAATCGCATTTGTGAAATCGTATTTTATAAAGATTAAAAACGTTTATATAAATATTTCATTAGTGAAAACGGCGTAATTTTCCCGTTTTAAGTCCGTTTCTTACGTCCACGCTTTCGTATTAAGACGATTTATTAAAATATTATATTTTCATATTTATGACCTACTGGTGGGAACAGTACTTTACTGTCCGTATACAGTTTTATAAAATATTTTTATAGATTATAGTATTATCGTAAAACCCTAAATGACGTATCAATTCGTTTAGAAACTCCGTTTTTAGTGTTCTTTCGAGTACATCTTTGTTATAAAAATTCTATCAATATTAAATTGATGTTTTCAAAATGAACATTGTCTGAGAATGAACTGTAACTTTTTATAAAAAATTATTTCATAAAAGTATTATAATCTAAACTCGCGAAATTCATAACTCCTTCGATATTGATTGAAAAATTACGATTCTAATGTTTTGTGAATCCTAAAAATATGTACTATTTGATAAAAAGTATCCAATCTAATAATATCAGCAGTAGTGTGTAACTTTTTGTGTTTATAAAATTTCATTTAAAAACCCGTTTATTAACGTATACTGGTAATTAGCGTATCTCCTTCATTATAAATCGGTTTTTTGAGCTTCTTACCTTTTTGGAATCCTTATGAGATGTATTATTTTATAAAAAAATAAAATAAATAAGTTAAATTCAAATTTCAAACAGCAAGTTTTGGTGTTTTTCATAAAAACATGTTTAAACTTAGTTTTTGTACTTTTAAGCTTAACCACCTTGTTACAAGTCCATTACAATGCTTATTATCACATGTCTTGCATCTTTAGGGTCTCTAGTCCATGATTAGTCCCATGTAATTGGTTCAAAAATTCACGAAATATCCAAATGTGTACACACTTATTTATTCATGTACTTTCATATGTAACTTTTAATTCCTTTTACTTATATATACTTTATATAACTTAACCAACACTTATTTAGTGTATATACTTGTTTTATAACATGATCCATAACATTCATTTATCATATAACAAAGTAAAACATACCATGATCATAAGTAAAAATCCATTTTACATGTTATTAAGCATCCTAAATGGTGATTTGCTACATAGAACTTATATATGCATAAAATCACAAATGTAAAGATATTAAGAGTTTTAGATAACCTTAATATGATGTAATATGATGAACGACAATATCTAAACCCTAGTTTAGATGATAAACCAAAGCTTGCACAACTTGAAAACCCTAGTTTTCCAAGAAAACCCTAGCTTTCCTTTTCCTTGCTTTAATCCTTGCAAATGCTTAACCAAGCCTTCTAAACACCTTAGGTCATCTTAGATATCATGTAGGAATATGTGTAAATGTCATAAATAAAATTTTGTATGGATTTGATGTGTGTTGGGTTGTAGCCGTGGGTTTTGAGGCAAAATAAAAAGAGAAAAATGTTGTTTTTCTTGTAAAGTATGAAGTGTATGTGTTTCTCTCCTAGTTGCTTGTATTATATATCATAAGACTAAGTCAAGAGACATGTAGAGGAAATCTAGGAAGTCTTTGGTCTTGGTCCATTTCACTATTTGAGTTAGTAAGAAGAAATATCTACTTGTTTCCTAAAATGGACATTATCCCATGGTTTCAAGGAAAGTTGTTTTGCAATTTGATAATATCTTTGTACTCCTAGCTCCATATCCGGTTCTATATGTATATGTATGATATATTTTTGTAATTTTTGAGTATTGGGTATAATCGTGGGTATTTGTTGAAGCGTAGAAAAGTTTTGGTGGTTTTGGGTATGCCTAAACGTATTTTTATCGCGAAACGAAACACTTTACGCAACCAATAAAAATAAAATGAACAAAGTTAATAATTATCCTCAAATAAATACATGACACTTGCCTTGAGGTAAACATTTTAAATTTTTTGATGCCCGTCTACCATTGACCTGATCTTTTATTATAGCTATACAGCGATTAACTTAACGATTACGATCAAAAGCAAACGCTACAATACTAAAAATACATAGAGAATATATTGAGGTTTCGTAAATGACAGCTTAATAAAATAGGTGATTAAAGTCTCCCTATTAAGTGATCCTTTTTACTCAAGGCTTAAGACCCGACACATGACGACGGTGCGGACTTTGTTAAGGGTGATAGATATTTCTTCCTGAAATATCTTCGCGTTCCGCATGTTAACTCAGGACTACTCTCCTGAGTTCCATCGAACCTTGAATTATTGGAACGCGGCTTCGCTTTTAACCATTTAACGATTCACAGTCCATGAATTCTACCGCACCTCGACAAATTTGAAGCTTGTCATCAAAGTGAAAGTCCATCCAACAGAACGGGGTAACGTTCGTCAGCATACACTACTTCAAGTTGGATACATGACACGTATATGAACCATTGCTCCTGCTCTTCGGAAGCTCAAGCTTGTAATCAATGGATCCAACGGATTGCCAAAACGTACGACCCATTTCCAAGGTGAAACCTTAAGCATGACCTTATCTCCAACTTGAAATTCCATCAGCTTACGCTTTAAATCGGCGTAACTCTTTTGTCTATCATGGGCGACTTGCATCCTTTGCTTGATCTGGATGATCTTCTCTGTTGTTTCTTGAACTAATTCTGGACCAGTGAGTTGCACTTGTCCAACCTCGGCCCAACACACAGGTGAACGACACTTTTCAAAAGACCGGTAATGCTTCAAATGGTGCAGCCTTGATGCTAGCGTGATAGCTATTGTTATACGAGAACTCGACTAATGGCAAATGGTTAACCTAACCCTTTCCAAAGGCAATCGTACAAGCACGCAACATATCCTCGAGAGTTTGAATAGTCCTCTCGCTTTGTCCATTAGTGTGCGGATGATATGCAATACTCATGTCCAGGTTAGTACCCAAAGCTTTCTGAAGTGACCTCTAGAAATGTGATGCGAATCTAGGGTCACAATCACAAATAATTGAGACAGGGATTCCATGCCTCGTGACCACTTCTTTTAGGTACATTCTTGCCAGTTTCTCTAGAGGATCAGTTTCCCTCATTGATACAAAGATTGCGAACTTAGTGAGTCGGTCAACAATCACCCAAATGGTGTCGTATCCTTGTGACGACTTAGGGAGCTTCGTGACAAAATCCATAGTGATGTTGTCCCACTTCCATTGAGGTATATCGGGTTGTACCAACAATCCTGATGGCCTTTGATGTTCATCCTTGACCTTAGCACAAGTCAAATATTTGCTAACATAGGTGGCAATGTTGGCTTTCATATTGGGCCACCAATATAGCTTCTTCAGGTCTTGATACATCTTGTCAGAACCCGGATGAATAGAGTATTTTGACTTGTGGGACTCGTGCATGATCACAGTCCTCAAGTCACCATAACATGGTAACCAACTCCTGCCATTGAAGCATAGAGTTCCATCCGCACAGGGTTCCAACTTTTCCGTTCTAAATTTCTCCGGATCCTTAGCATTCTCAACCAACATTCCTCTAACATCTTCGTTCTTGATGTTCTCTGGTTTTTGTGCTTCAGTCTGAGCATTCAAGATTTGTTTGGGAAGATCCAAACTAATAGTCATGACTAAGGCTCAAACTCTTAACGGCGGTTCTCGTTCTTTCCTGCTCAAAGCATCAACAACGACATTGGCTTTCCCCGGGTGATAACGAATATCGCAATCGTAATCACTAAGCAACTCTAACCATCGGCGTTGTAAGCTCTTATGATCAGTGAACACTGTACACTTGGTTCCGTATAGATAGTGCCTCCAAATCTTGAGAGCGAACACTACTGCTCCAAGTTCCAAATCATGCGTTGTATAGTTCTTCTCATGAATTTTCAACTGGCGTGATGCATAAGAAATCACCTTTTCTCTTTGCATCAACACAGCGCCCAAACCCTTCTTTGAAGCGTCGCAGTATGCGATGAAATCTTCGCTTCCCTCAGGTAATGCAAGGATTGGTGCACTGCACAACTTCTGCTTCAATAGTTGAAAAGCTGCTTCTTGTTTATCGCCCCAAACAAACTTGACCTTCTTTTGAGTAAGCTTAGTCATTGGTTTGGCGATCTTTGAAAACCCTTCAATGAATCTTCGATAATACCCAGCAAGACCTAAAAATTGACGAATCTCCGTTGGTGACTTAGGAGATGTCCAATCTTTAATGGATTCAATCTTGGCTGGATCCACATGAATTCCTTCACTATCAATCACATGGGAATCGGAGGAACTGTACTCTGGGAATCCAAAATTCACACTTGAAAATTTGGCATACAAACTCCATCTTTCGTAAGCAATCTAAGATTCGCTTTAAGGTGATCTTCGTGTTCTTGCTTGTTTCTTCGGTATATCAAAATATCGTCAATTAAAGCAATAAAAATTTATCCAGATATGGTTTGCACACCCGATTCATAAGGTCCATGAATACGGCAGGTGCGTTTGTCAAACCAAACGGCATAACTTGAAATTCATAATGGCCGTAACGAGTTCTGAAGGCAGTCTTCAGAATGTCTTCTTCTCGAACCCTCAGTTGGTGATAACCTGACCTTAGGTCGATCTTCGAGTAGACACTCGACCTTGAAGTCTGATCAAATAAATCATTCATTTGGGGAGTGGATAACGGTCTTCAATGTCAGTAGTTAGTTTAATCTTCCTCTAATAGTCAAATGCACAGCCGGTATGATCATCTTCTTCTTGACAAACAAGGACTGGATGGTCCCAGGGTGAGATATCAAAAAATAATCAAACTATTATACTGGGTCTTATAATGCTTTGTCTGTTTGCTCTTTTCAGTTGCTCCGATAAAATTCTTTCATTTCGGAAGGCGCCAATCGTTAAGGTGCCCGTGCTACAGTTGTTTTGATCTTGCCTTTTGTGCATTTTGCAGCACCAGGTCCAAATCAATTTGAATAACTCCACTGTCGAGTCAGAGGAAGACCCGACAAGTCTCAGGGAAATACTTTAGGAATGTCTTCAAACTATTGCACGGTCCTAAGTAGATTCTTCTCCTGATTGTCTTCAACCTCTTTTGCAGTGACATTGTGCAAATAGATAGAAATCCTTTTTGCATGTACGTCTGTGTTTTTGTCACAAAATGATGTTTTTAATGTGTACATTTTCCCCGGTTACTTCCATCACGTGTATGATTAATGGTTTCATTTCCCCAGGGAATACGCGCACAATCTTTTCCCGGCACACACAATGATCACGCTGTACTTCGCCAACCAATCCATAGCGATTATAGCATCGAAACTACCAAGTTCTACAGGCATTAAGTTTATGTTGAATGGATGGTTTAGGAAGTTTAATGTGCAACCACTAAGGATAGTGTTTAACCCAATTATTCTCCCGTCAGCTAGTTTGACATCATAATAGTGATCTAGGGTAGATGGCGTGATGTCAATTTAGGAGCTAAATGTAGTAGACACAAAACTCCAATCGGCACCCGTATCAAATAAGATATAAGCATAGCGGTTGTTTAGAAGGAACGTAACGTTGTCTGGGTTTGCCCCCGCATTTCCAACCACATACACCTTCGCTGGAGCCCTGTCATTTCCAACTTGATTACCACGGTCATTATTTTCCAGTTTTAGGAAGTTTCTTTTAAAGTGTTCTTGAGCTCCGCACTCATAGCAACCATTTCCCTTCTGATTATTGTTGTTGTTGTTGCGGTTGTTGTTGTTAGCATTTGCAGGTCGGTCGGCTATCTACCTATACGTGGCCAGATGGCCAACCTTTTTGCAGTTATTGCAACGAGGTGGACAAGGACCTTCATGATTGTAATCATACTTGGAACATAGAGGTTTAGACCCGGCATATGGTTTCCTATTACTATTGCCTGCAGTGTAGGCTTGGCCTGTGTTCTGCCTCTTATTCTGCTGTTGTTGGTTTTGATTGTTCTTGGAAAGATCATCATACTTTTTTCTTTCTCTGCATTGACGATCAACATAGGCAGGGTCTTCTCATCCATCAACTCGTTGTAAACTCGATTGCCTCTTGCATGTTTTGGCTGTGATGCCTTTACACTGCCAAGTATTATATCAGGCAAGCCACCCGATTATACTTTTCAATCTTGTCTACCTCTTCTAGGAACATCCTGGTAAACCATTAGCTAGTTGCTGAAATCGGTCGATTATAGGCACCACATCCGGTTGCCCGTTACACTTAAGTTTCCATATCTCAGTCTCAATCTTTCTTGATCTACCCCTGGGCTAATTTAGTATTTTATCAGTCTATGCATTTTCTTCAGTGTTGGCTCATGGCATGGCATGAGCTTGCTTCGAGTGTAGTGGTCTTTAACAATGGGCATTCCACCATGTATAGAGCATCATTTGTAGAGTGCTAGTCGCAAATTTGATATTGACAGATTTTGCTATGCAATTGGTTTAATGCTAAACACAGACTCCATTTTTCTCAAACCATCGAGTGAGCTGATGACTCCATCGGTGCCTTTAACGTCCATGGTTTGCTTTAAGGAATTCTGAAATAATAAGGCATTCGCGAACAGCTTGAGCTGGCCTTGGTCCTGAACCATTGCTGTTGTAGCCATTCCTAACTCTGCTTGCTTCTGCTTCAGCCATTGCAGCAACAACTCCTTGGTCAATTAAGGCCTGAAGTTGTGCCTCAGTAACAGTTGTGGTGGTTGTTGCATTTAGGGTTGGTGTGACTAGTGTTGACCTTGTGGTTCATTTTGGTGCCATTTTCTTCAATCACAAGAAAATACAATACCCGTTAGATTTTAATACAATCATAACGTAACATAACATATGCATCATAAATAAATAATGATCACATCACACAGTGAAAACATACAACCAACACAAGATGACATAACATAATACATCATTCCATATATAATCTGGGAAATATACATGATCTGTTTGGCCAACATATAACACCCCAACATACAATATACCCAATGATTCCCTATCGTTAGGTTACAAAATGAAAATCAACCTAGAGCCCTACTAGCCGGGAGTTACCCGTAATACTTAGTAGGCTATACAACATAGCTAAACAAAAGACAAAAGATCCATGCCGGATAGCTAATCAAAACAAAAGATCTATACCGTCTGCTATCTGGGAGTAACCTATAAAAACTTAGCAGGCTATATAGTATAACTACAATATGGTAGAAAAGTAACCCTAGGCACTACTACCAGTATCCTCTAAGGTTTCATCGCGTGCTCCAGCCTCCAAAGCCTGAATACGCATGATATGCCTCGTCGCGTGATCATTTGCGTCTTGACGCTGCCACTCGTGGCAACGCGCCTGAGTCTCTGATGTGTACTTTTATACATGCAAAAATATATTCAAAAAGAGCAATTAAGAAAATTCCCTAAGGAAAATTCACTCTTTATATATATATATATATATATATATATATATATATATATATATATATAATATAATACGTATATTTAACCGGGAAGTATGATCACCCGGGTCGTTTCTCCAACAACTTGTGAAATTGAAACCTTGCTTTAGCTTGGATTATGATTTGAAAGAGAGAGAAGATATTTTTGAGTTTCTATAACTAATAATTAAAAGCAACAATTAAAATGAACAATTAAAAGCTATTAAACACTTAAACAAATTAACGGGGAGCAATAAAAGCGAACAAATAAGCAATTTAACTAACATTAACTCCTAAAAAATGTAATAAATTTCTAAACATTAAATTAGGACAAAGAAAATTATAGAAAAAAGAAAAAAACATTTTTTTGATTTTTTTGAATTTTTATGAATTAAAACTATTTAATTTAATTAAAATCTAAAAAAAAAGCAATTAAGTACTAAAAATTTGATAAATGATTTTTTAAAATTAGGAAAAGTTCTAAAGTAACATAAAAACTCAGAAAACTATTTTTAACTATTTTTAAACTTAAAATTAAAAGCTCAAAAATGAAAATTAAAATCTAAAAGTGGTGAAATTTTTTTTTCATTAATTGTTAAACCTAAAGCTATTTTTTATAAAACTAAAAACTATTTTTTTTATTTTTCTGAAACGTTTTCTAATTTTATGTATTTCGAAAATTTAAACCTACGAAAAATCCTAGTAAATTATAAAATAAAAGGAAAAATCTGAAAAATTCAGGTAAAATCTAAAATGCAACAAAGATTTAAGGAAAAATAAAAAGAAGGTGTCAGCTTAACAAATAAGCTCAATAAGCCCGTAGTTAAGCTACAACTTATTAACTAAAAGGGAAATGAGAATGAGTTTAAAGATTAAATGGAAAGAGAAGAGGCTGGATGAGCTAATGTAGCACAATGGTTAACACGCATGGACTATAAGCAGTGTTTGGGTCGTGGGTTCGAGGCAGGCAAACCCCTTTTTGCTATTTTTTTATTTATTTTCACTTTTTGCAAAAACTAAAAGTTAAAATTTATAAAGGACTTAATTTTAAGCACTTTTAATAAATAGAGCATAAGCTTAAACTCAAAGACAAGCTCAAAAAGAGCTTTTAAAGTTCTGCCTTCAGTAAGAAGGCTTTTGAGCTATTTTTAGCTTATTTGGACTAAAAGCTTTGCACAAGCTTTAATATAAACTCAATTCTAAATCCAAAAGCTGTTCTAGATTCCTTGAGATGTCTACAAGCTAGAAATGAAAAGCTACTTAAGCTGAAAACACATTAAGCTAAATAAAATAGGAGATTAAAAGGCTAAACTCAGGAAGAAACTTAAAAAGCTCAAAATCTATTTAAGCTAAAAGACACATTAAGCTATATTAGACTATGGACTTTTGAAAACTTATTAAACAACTATTAAGCTATTAAACTAATTGATAAAACCTAATCCTATAAGCTAGAAATTAAGATTTAAAAGCTAACTTTTAGTTACTACTGTTTTTGGTCTTTTTTTAGTTTTTAATGAACTTTAAAGGCTAAATGGACTAAGCAATTAGACTAGAAATGAAAAAACTAGTTTAAAACTGAATTAACCTATATGAAATCTATATACTACTTGAATTTTAAAATCTAAAACCTAAGTGTTCTATCTAAAATTTAACCTAAAAGTGAAAGCAGTACTAACTGCTTGTTAGTACTGATACACTTGGCAAAAGTACACAACCCTAAATGCAGGTAACCTATGTGGTTACCTCTGCACTTAATACACTCACCAAGAGTATTAAAACTTAAAGCAAGCAAGATCTAAGCCTTAGAGGGCTTAGATCAAATTTTCACAAGTGAAAAAGAAATGAAAGACTCCCCTGGTGCAGGAACACTAAAAATAAGCTCAAACTCTTTTAATTTTAAAAACTAACTTGTGAAAACTCTTTTTCTAATGTTTTTAAATGAAATCAAAGCTGTCTCAAATGATTTGCACAAAAACCTTTGACTTTTTTAGGTCAACAAGCCTTATTCCAAACACCCCTTTAAATCCATGACAGATTTGAAAAACTTATGATTTAGAAAACTAGTGATCTAAACCTAATTACCAGATACTAGACAGCATTTAACAAGCTTAATAAACATGGTCTAACAACTTGATAAGCTAAAATCAAAGATTAATGACTATGCTAACTAATTTTTAGGTTTTTTAAGGTCTTTAAGACAGATTATGAAATACTATGATCTACAACTTATAAGCTAAAAACAGATTAATATTAATAACTAATAAGCAAGATTAAACACAAATAAGCTCAAATAAGCAACTAAATTAAGCTAATAAGCAGATCTATACTAATAAACTACTATTAAGCTAAATATTGAAAAATAAGGAAAGTAAAGGAGAACTTACTTGAAGCTTTAGCTAAACAAAAGCTATTAGGCTCTTTAGAGCTTATCTACTAGCTCTGGCTTATTTACAATAAGCCAGTAATTGTCCATGAGAACCCTTCCATAATTGGTTCTCCTTCCAAAAGCTCATAAGTCCAAAATAGTTAAGGTGATTAAACTGATTTTATGATTTGAGTTTAATTAAGGCTTGTTTAAGCTCAATCTAAGCTTATAGACTTAGAGAGCTTATGAAGAGCTTATAAAACAGTAACATGACATTTGAATTTATAAAAGCTTTTAAGTAAAAACAGTTTATATAAAAGAGAACTATGATTTCATTAATTGAAAAAGAGATTACAATACTTTTGAAAGGGAAATTACAATAAGCTAAAAACGGATTTAAATAATATAAGCTACTACAAAAGTTACCTAAATTAAGCTAAAACTTAAAAACTACTAATAATAAAAGCTACTAAAAAAACTAGGTGGTGAGTGTGTGATAGTGAGCTCTATTTATAGGCTGTTGATGAAGATTCTAGGCCTTGCCTTGCTTCCCAAGCTCTTTTCAATCATGCCCGTACAATTCTTCAATGATTGGCAAATCATTATAAGCCGTTAGATTACTAGGTAGCTCACACGGATTGCCAGCGTGGCAATCCGTGATTGAGACACCTTGTGTTTCTTTTAGGCATAATTTAGTGTAAGAAAATGAGTCCCCTTGTGCTTCTTTGCCATAGCCACGAGTAAGCCTTTGCTTGTGAGCTAATGAAAGCTTTGATTTGACTTAATTATCCCTGCTATTTTGTTGTAGAGCCTCTGAATTGTCATCTTTGACCCTCAATTTCCAAAAGCCCTTTGATTTACCTTGGTTGGTGAAATGGGGACGAAACATGAACAGTAACATGCTTCGCGCCCTTTATAACTGTAAAACGGGTAAAATTGATTTAAACTTTGGGCTTTTTACAAGATTGGTCCCTATGGTTGGTTTATAAAAGAGTAAGGTATAAAAGGACTTTCATAAATGACAGAAATGGTCCTTGTGGTTTTATAAAAGGGTATTGGGCTAGGGGCAATGGGCTTTTGGATCCGGGTATGATCCATTTAGGTTTAGGGACCATTTATGTGATTTTTGAAACTTGAGGGACTATTTGGGTAACATTTGGGATTTGTCTTCTAGTGAGTTAGCTTCTGTTGACCATAGTTGACTGAAGTTAACTTTCTTTGACTTTGGCTTTGAATCTTTGGCTCTCTTGTACTCTTCCGTTTCTCGTGTCCGTGTTTTCCCATTTTTGACGGTTTTCTTGTGATTTTTGTCTTATCCGTACCTGCATACACAAAACACAAAAACAAGTATATTTTTGCCATTTTTAGTGTATTTGTGGTCATTTAGGGTCATTTTTGGTAATAACGGATATGTGTATTTTATACTTATCAATATGCTACACAAATTAGCTTCGGTGTCATGAGCTTAGCGCAACAGTAGATATGTGATGTTGTATCTGTTATAGTAGTCACATACATTTTGGAAATCTTGTGGTCCACACTACTTTGTTAAATATTACTGAT